>JBBGZY010003288.1:0-138466 GCA_037952925.1 Lithobates clamitans
GCCGACAGCTGGCTATAGCGCACCCTGCAGTGCAGGCACCGTTCACATGAATGTTATATGCCTGGAAGAGAAACAGGGGGCCCTGTTATAGAATACATCCTGTGCACTCTGACATTATATCCTGCACCCCTATACATCCCCCACATAATACATCCTGTGCACTCTGAACATTATACCCTCAATACCTGCCCCATATTCTACATTGTGCGTATTTTGACATTATACCTAACTCTCTATACAGTCCCCATAATACGTAGTGTGCACTGACATTATACCCCACGCCCCCTATATAATACATTGTGTGAACTCTGACATTATATATACCCCTCACCCCCTATACATCTCCATATAATACATTTTAGGGGTCGACCGATATAGTTTCCAGGGCCGATACAGATTTTTCCACCGCCTTTTAGGCAGATATCAGGTGCCGTTATTCTGTACATTTAAAGTTTTGTTGTGGGTGGCTGGCTGGCGCTCTGCTGTGGCTGGCTGGCGCCCTGCTGTGGCTGGCTGGCTGGCACCCTGCGGGTGGCTGCCACCCTGCTGTGGCCGGCTGGCTCCCTGCTGTGGCCGGCTGGGTGGCACCCTGCTGTGGCCGGCTGGGTGGCACCCTGCTGTGGCCGGCTGGGTGGCACCCTGCTGTGGCCGGCTGGGTGGCACCCTGCTGTGGCCGGCTGGGTGGCACCCTGCTGTGGCCGGCTGGGTGGCACCCTGCTGTGGCCGGCTGGGTGGCACCCTGCTGTGGCCGGGTGGGTGGCACCCTGCTGTGGCCGGCTGGGTGGCACCCTGCTGTGGCCGGCTGGATGGCACCCTGCTGTGGCCGGCTGGATGGCACCCTGCTGTGGCCGGCTGGATGGCACCCTGCTGTGGCCGGCTGGATGGCACCCTGCTGTGGCCGGCTGGATGGCACCCTGCTGGATGGCACCCTGCTGTGGCCGGCTGGATGGCACCCTGCTGTGGCTGGATGGCACCCTGCTGTGGCTGGATGGCACCCTGCTGTGGCTGGATGGCACCCTGCTGTGGCTGGATGGCACCCTGCTGTGGCTGGCTGGCACCCTGCTGTGGCTGGCTGGGTGGCATCCTGCGGGTGGCTGGCACCCTGCTGTGGGTGGCACCCTGCGGGTGGCTGGCACCCTGCTGTGGGTGGCACCCTGCGGGTGGCTGGCACCCTGCTGTGGGTGGCTGGATGGCACCCTGCTGTGGGTGGCACCCTGTGGGTGGCTGGATGGCACCCTGCTGTGGCTGGCTGGCACCCTGCTGTGGCTGGCACCCTGCTGTGGGTGGCACCCTGCGGATGGCTGGTACCCTGCTGTGGGTGGCTGGCTGGCACCCTGCTGTGGGTGGCTGGCACCCTGCTGTGGCTGGCTGGCACCCTGCTGTGGCTGGCTGGCACCCTGCTGTGGCTGGCTGGCACCCTGCTGTGGCTGGCTGGCACCCTGCGGGTGGCTGCCGCCCTGCTGTGGCTGGCGCCCTGCTGTGGCTGGCTGGCTCCCTGCTGTGGCTGGATGGCACCCTGCTGTGGCTGGATGGCACCCTGCTGTGGCTGGATGGCACCCTGCTGTGGCTGGATGGCACCCTGCTGTGGCTGGCACCCTGCGGGTGGCACCCTGCGGGTGGCTGGCACCCTGCTGTGGGTGGCACCCTGCGGGTGGCCGGCACCCTGCTGTGGGTGGCACCCTGCGGGTGGCCGGCACCCTGCTGTGGGTGGCACCCTGCGGGTGGCCGGCACCCTGCTGTGGGTGGCACCCTGCGGGTGGCCGGCACCCTGCTGTGGGTGGCACCCTGCGGGTGGCCGGCACCCTGCTGTGGGTGGCACCCTGCGGGTGGCCGGCACCCTGCTGTGGGTGGCACCCTGCGGGTGGCCGGCACCCTGCTGTGGGTGGCACCCTGCGGGTGGCTGGCACCCTGCTGTGGGTGGCACCCTGCTGTGGGTGGCTGGATGGCACCCTGCTGTGGGTGGCTGGATGGCACCCTGCTGTGGGTGGCTGGATGGCACCCTGCTGTGGGTGGCACCCTGCGGGTGGCTGGCACCCTGCTGTGGCTGGCTGGCACCCTGCTGTGGCTGGCTGGCTGGCACCCTGCTGTGGGTGGCACCCTGCGGGTGGCTGGCACCCTGCTGTGGGTGGCACCCTGCGGGTGGCTGGCACCCTGCTGTGGGTGGCACCCTGCGGGTGGCTGGCACCCTGCTGTGGGTGGCACCCTGACGGTGGCTGGCACCCTGACGGTGGCTGGCTGGCACCCTGCTGTGGCTGGCTGGCACCCTGCTGTGGGTGGCACCCTGACGGTGGCTGGCTGGCACCCTGCTGTGGCTGGCTGGCACCCTGCTGTGGGTGGCACCCTGCGGGCTGGCACCCTGCTGTGGGTGGCACCCTGCGGGCTGGCACCCTGCTGTGGGTGGCACCCTGCTGTGGGTGGCACCCTGCGGGCTGGCACCCTGCTGTGGGTGGCACCCTGCGGGCTGGCACCCTGCTGTGGGTGGCACCCTGCGGGCTGGCACCCTGCTGTGGCTGGCACACTGCTGTGGCTGGCTGGCTGGCGCCCTGCTGTGGGTGGCACCCTACGGGTGGCTGGATGGCACCCTGCTGTGGGTGGCACACTGCGGGTGGCTGGCACCCTGCTGTGGCTGGCTGGCACCCTGCTGTGGCTGGCACCCTGCTGTGGCTGGCTGGCACCCTGCTGTGGCTAGCTGGCTGGCACCCTGCGCTGGCTGGCACCCTGCTGTGGGTGGCACCCTGCTGTGGGTGGCACCCTGCGGGCTGGCACCCTGCTGTGGCTGGCTGGCTGGCTCCCTGCTGTGGCTGGCTGGCACCCTGCTGTGGCTGGCACCCTGCTGTGGGTGGCACCCTGCGGGTGGCTGGCACCCTGCTGTGGGTGGCACCCTACGGGTGGCTGGATGGCACCCTGCTGTGGGTGGCTGGATGGCACCCTGCTGTGGGTGGCACACTGCGGGTGGCTGGCACCCTGCTGTGGGTGGCTGGCTGGCACCCTGCTGTGGCTGGCTGGCACACTGCTGTGGGTGGGTGGCTGGCACCCTGCTGTGGGTGGCTGGCACCCTGCTGTGGGTGGCTGGCTGGCAACCTGCTGTGGGTGGCTGGCTGGCAACCTGCTGTGGGTGGCTGGCTGGCAACCTGCTGTGGGTGGATGGCTGGCAACCTGCTGTGGGTGGATGGCTGGCAACCTGCTGTGGGTGGATGGCTGGCAACCTGCTGTGGGTGGCTGGCTGGCAATCTGCTGTGGGTGGCTGGCTGGCAATCTGCTGTGGGTGGCTGGCTAACAACCCGCTGTGGCTGGCTCCTGCTGTGGCTGGCTGGCACCCTGCTGTGGGTGGCTGGATGGCGCCCTGCTGTGAGTGGCTGGCGCCCTGCTGTGAGTGGCTGGCGCCCTGCTGTGAGTGGCTGGCGCCCTGCTGTGAGTGGCTGGCTGGCGCCCTGCTGTGAGTGGCTGGCTGGCGCCCTGCTGTTGCTGGCACCCTGCAGGTGGCTGCCGCCCTGCTGTGGCTGGCGCCCTGCTGTGGCTGGCTGACTCCCTACTGTGGCTGGCTGGATTGCACCCTGCTGTGGCTGGCTGGCACCCTGCTGTGGGTGGCACCCTGCTGTGGGTGGCTGGCACCCTGCGGGTGGCTGGATGGCACCCTGCTGTGGCTGGCTGGATGGCACCCTGCTGTGGATGGCTGGATGGCACCCTGCTGTGGCTGGCTGGCTGGCTCCCTGCTGTGGCTGGCTGGCACCCTGCTGTGGCTGGCACCCTGCTGTGGGTGGCACCCTGCGGGTGGCTGGCACCCTGCTGTGGGTGGCACCCTACGGGTGGCTGGATGGCACCCTGCTGTGGGTGGCTGGATGGCACCCTGCTGTGGGTGGCACACTGCGGGTGGCTGGCACCCTGCTGTGGGTGGCTGGCTGGCACCCTGCTGTGGCTGGCTGGCACACTGCTGTGGGTGGGTGGCTGGCACCCTGCTGTGGGTGGCTGGCACCCTGCTGTGGGTGGCTGGCTGGCAACCTGCTGTGGGTGGCTGGCTGGCAACCTGCTGTGGGTGGCTGGCTGGCAACCTGCTGTGGGTGGATGGCTGGCAACCTGCTGTGGGTGGATGGCTGGCAACCTGCTGTGGGTGGATGGCTGGCAACCTGCTGTGGGTGGCTGGCTGGCAATCTGCTGTGGGTGGCTGGCTGGCAATCTGCTGTGGGTGGCTGGCTAACAACCCGCTGTGGCTGGCTCCTGCTGTGGCTGGCTGGCACCCTGCTGTGGGTGGCTGGATGGCGCCCTGCTGTGAGTGGCTGGCGCCCTGCTGTGAGTGGCTGGCGCCCTGCTGTGAGTGGCTGGCGCCCTGCTGTGAGTGGCTGGCTGGCGCCCTGCTGTGAGTGGCTGGCTGGCGCCCTGCTGTTGCTGGCACCCTGCAGGTGGCTGCCGCCCTGCTGTGGCTGGCGCCCTGCTGTGGCTGGCTGACTCCCTACTGTGGCTGGCTGGATTGCACCCTGCTGTGGCTGGCTGGCACCCTGCTGTGGGTGGCACCCTGCTGTGGGTGGCTGGCACCCTGCGGGTGGCTGGATGGCACCCTGCTGTGGCTGGCTGGATGGCACCCTGCTGTGGATGGCTGGATGGCACCCTGCTGTGGCTGGCTGGCTGTCGTGTCCTCCGGTCCAGCCATTCCGTGGTGTGCACTGTCCGAGGCGAGGGAGGCGGCGCAGCCTCTGCCCTATCCGTAGAAGAAGCCCAGTGCGCGGTGCAATATATATCTAATGACGTCATGTGCCATGCACTGGAGACCTTCTCAGTCCTGGCTTCTTCTACCCGGGTCGATGACATAGTGGGCCCCAAAAAGATGGCCCCTGCAAAAATGTGAATATCGGCCCCCCGATAATCGGTCGACCCCCCAATACATTGTGTGCATTATACCCCACACCTGCCTATAATACATTGTGTGCACTCTGACACATTACACCCCCTTTTACACCCCCCCCATGATACATTATGTCCACTGACATTACGCCCCGCACCCCCATACATCCTACATATAATACACCATGTTCACTCTGACATTATACCCTGCACCCCCTTATACATCTCCCATATGATACAGTGTGTCATCAAATAACACATAGGGGGAAGATTTACTAAAACTGGAGCACACAGAATCTGGTGGCAGCTCTGTACAGTAACCAATCAGCTACCAGGTTTTATTGTCAAAGCTTCATGGAAGACTCTGAAGTCAGAAGCCGATTGATTACTGTGCACCAGTTTTAGTAAATCTGCCCCATCGTGTGCACTCTGACATTATTATACCCGGCACTCCTAATACATCCCACATAAACAGGATGTGGATACAAAGTACAGGAGGGGAAATCCTGAGGATGACCCCGCTCACACCATGCTGCACTTCCTGCCAACTTCCTGTGGTTTTCTATGGCAGTCAGATACTTTCTATACTTCTGCAGATCATCTCATACACTCTGTACACAGTGCTCAGCAATCTGCAGACTGTCCCCGCCGCTCTGCAGACCGTCCCCGCCGCTCTGCAGACCGTCCCCGCGCACGCTGCTCTGCAGACCGCGCACGCTGCTCTGCAGACCGTCCACGCGCACGCTGCTCTGCAGACCGTCCACGCTGCTCTGCAGACCGTCCACGCGCACGCTGCTCTGCAGACCGTCCACGCGCACGCTGCTCTGCAGACCGTCCACGCGCACGCTGCTCTGCAGACCGTCCACGCGCACGCTGCTCTGCAGACCGTCCACGCGCACGCTGCTCTGCAGACCGTCCACGCGCACGCTGCTCTGCAGACCGTCCACGCGCACGCTGCTCTGCAGACCGTCCACGCGCACGCTGCTCTGCAGACCGTCCACGCGCACGCTGCTCTGCAGACCGTCCACGCGCACGCTGCTCTGCAGACCGTCCACGCGCACGCTGCTCTGCAGACCGTCCCCGCGCACGCTGCTCTGCAGACCGTCGTCGCGCACAGTGCTCTGCAGACCGTCGTCGCGCACAGTGCTCTGCAGACCGTCGTCGCGCACAGTGCTCTGCAGACCGTCCCCGCTCACAGTGCTCTGCAGACCGTCCCCGCGCACAGTGCTCTGCAGACCGTCCCCGCGCACAGTGCTCTGCAGACCGTCCCCGCGCACGCTGCTCTGCAGACCGTCCCCGCGCACGCTGCTCTGCAGACCGTCCCCGCGCACAGTGCTCTGCAGACCGTCCCCGCTCACAGTGCTCTGCAGACCGTCCCCGCGCACAGTGCTCTGCAGACCGTCCACGCGCACGCTGCTCTGCAGACCGTCCACGCGCACGCTGCTCTGCAGACCGTCCACGCGCACGCTGCTCTGCAGACCGTCCCCGCGCACGCTGCTCTGCAGACCGTCGTCGCGCACAGTGCTCTGCAGACCGTCGTCGCGCACAGTGCTCTGCAGACCGTCGTCGCGCACAGTGCTCTGCAGACCGTCCCCGCTCACAGTGCTCTGCAGACCGTCCCCGCGCACAGTGCTCTGCAGACCGTCCCCGCGCACAGTGCTCTGCAGACCGTCCCCGCGCACGCTGCTCTGCAGACCGTCCCCGCGCACGCTGCTCTGCAGACCGTCCCCGCGCACAGTGCTCTGCAGACCGTCCCCGCTCACAGTGCTCTGCAGACCGTCCCCGCGCACAGTGCTCTGCAGACCGTCCCCGCGCACAGTGCTCTGCAGACCGTCCCCGCGCACGCTGCTCTGCAGACCGTCCCCGCGCACGCTGCTCTGCAGACCGTCCCCGCGCACAGTGCTCTGCAGACCGTCCCCGCGCACACACTGCTCTGCAGACCGTCCCCGCGCACACACTGCTCTGCAGACCGTCCCCGCGCACACACTGCTCTGCAGACCGTCCCCGCGCACACACTGCTCTGCAGACCGTCCCCGCGCACACACTGCTCTGCAGACCGTCCCCGCGCACACACTGCTCTGCAGACAACTCTCACATCCCCTCCCCAGGCGACACTCACCACATACTGTCCACCGTTGTCCGTGTTACACGTCTCCGTCTCAGGAATAGAGAAATGCATGGCGAGAGCAACACAGACACACCTAACTACCCGATACTAGAGGAGCACCTAACTCCCTGGGGGGAACCTACCTCCCCCAGTATTAGGGATCTGGGGAACCTACCTCCCCCAGTATTAGGGATCTGGGGAACCTACCTCCCCCAGTATTAGGGATCTGGGGAACCTACCTACCTCCCCAGTATTAGGGATCAGGGAAACCTACCTACCTCCCCAGTATTAGGGATCAGGGAAACCTACCTACCTCCCCAGTATTAGGGATCAGGGAAACCTACCTACCTCCCCAGTATTAGGGATCAGGGAAACCTACCTACCTCCCCAGTATTAGGGATCAGGGAAACCTACCTACCTCCCCAGTATTAGGGATCAGGGAAACCTACCTACCTCCCCCAGTATTAGGGATCTGGGGAACCTACCTCCCCCAGTATTAGGGATCTGGGGAACCTACCTCCCCCAGTATTAGGGATCTGGGGAACCTACCTCCCCCAGTATTAGGGATCTGGGGAACCTACCTACCTCCCCCAGTATTAGGGATCTGGGGAACCTAACTCCCAAATATGAAAGATATAGGAACCTAACCCCCCAATATTAGAGACCTGGGGAACCTAATTCTCCAATATTAAAGATATGGGGAACCTATCTCCCCAATATTAGATACCAGAGGCACCTAACCTCCCAATACCAGACACAGGGGGCAACCTAACCCCCCAATATTAGAGATATGGGCACCTAACCCCCCAATATTAGAGATATGGGCACCTAACCCCCCAATATTAGAGATATGGGCACCTAACCCCCCAATATTAGAGATATGGGAACCTCTCTCCCCAATATTATGGATCTGGGGAACCTACCTCCCCAATATTATGGATCTGGGGAACCTACCTCCCCAATATTAGATACCAGAGGCACCTAACCTCCCAATACCAGACACAGGGGGAACCTAACCCCCCAATATTAGAGATATGGGCACCTAACCCCCCAATATTATGGATCTGGGGAACCTACCTCCCCAATATTAGATACCAGAGGCACCTAACCTCCCAATACCAGACACAGGGGGGAATCTAACCCCCCAATATAAAATACAAGCACACCTAACTCTCCCCAATTCCCAGTAGCAGGGAACCTAACGCCCTAAAGCCATGACACCCCAGAATATCAGCCCTGGTCCCTCCGGTGCCCCCCGATCCGTTCCCCCGTCCAGCCTCCAGTCGGATGTAGTGTGCAGCACTTCGCACCGTCCGGGCTCACAACACATCCCCGCCTCTCCGTTCCGTGGGGGGGACAAGACACCAGAACCACCTCTCACTGCTGCGCATGCGCGGAACACTCCGCATTCCACTCGTACTATCGTTCCAGCACCTAGAAGGAGACAGCGCATGCGCGGAGCTCAGCGGTCATTTCTTTCCACGTCTGCCTTCTGCTGGGAGTCCATTCCCGGTGTCCACTACTCCTCCTTCATTATAAGAATCTCCGCCACCTTCCATGGAGTAACCCTTTCCCCTGACACAGCTGTGTCCCTGTTTTTGCACGCATGTTTCAATGCACGTTGAAGGCCTGAAGATTAGTTAAACCCCCCCAAACATGATGTATTTTCTGGAAGACCCCAGAGAAGAAAATGGTGGTAGTTCCAACTTTTTATGTCACACGATGTTATCACATATACTTATCAATCGCACATTTTCAGTATAAAAGTCAACGTATGTTCATTTTAGGGCACAGAAATGTAATAAATGACACAATTGTATGGTAAAATATAAAAGATGAGGCTGTGACGAGCAGATGGATACCCAACGTGTCACCTTAACATAGCGTGTGCCTGTGAGAGCGCCACAAAGTCCGGAGATACGTCATGGCGTGGAGCGCAACCAACATCTCCAATGTGTGCCTGGGGGAGGGGCAAGATTTGTACAGGGGACCTAAGTGATTGGGTGTAATGTTCATTCTAAATCCCTAGTGCATAGTCCACAGTCCCTGGTACATAGTCCCTAACCTATAGTCCACAGTACATAGTCCATAGTCCCTAACCTATAGTCCACAGGTACATAGTCCCTAACCTATAGTCCATAGTCCCTAACCTATACTCAACAGTACATAGTCCCTAACCTATACTCAACAGTACATAGTCCCTAACCTATACTCAACAGTACACAGTCCCTAGTACATAGTCCCTAACATATAGTCCACAGTCCATAGTCCCTAGTATATAGTCCCTAACCTATACTCCACAGTACCTAGTCCATAGTCCCTAGTACATAGTCCCTAAGCTATAGTCCATAGTCCCTAGTACATAGTCCCTAACCTATAATCCACAGTCCATAGTCCCTAGTACATAGTCCCTAACCTATAGTCCACAGTCCCTAACCTATAGTCCACAGTACATAGTCCATAGTCCCTAGTACAAAGTCCCTAACCTATAGTCCACAGTACATAGTCCACATCCCCTAACCTATAGTCCATAGTCCCTAGTGCATAGTCCAGAGTCCCCAACCTATAGTCCATAGTCCCTAGTGCATAGTCCACAGTCCCTAACCTATAGTCAACAGTACATAGTCCAATAGTCCCTAGCCCATAGTCCACAGTCCCTAGTCCACAGTCCCTAGCCCATAGTCCACATTACATAGTCCATACTCCAATAGTCCATAGTACATAGTCCACAGTCCCTAGTCCACAGTCCCTAGCCCAAAGTCTCTACCCCACAGTCCACAGTACATAGTCCAAAAGTCCCTAGCCCATAGCCCACATTTCATAGTCCATATTCCAATAGTCCCTAGTACATAGTCCACCATCCCTAGCCTATAGTCCTCAGTACATAGTCCAATAGTCCCTAGCCCATAGCCCACATTACATAGTCCATATTCCAATAGTCCCTAGTACATAGTCCACGATCCCTAGCCTATAGTCCTCAGTACATAGTCCAATAGTCCCTAACCCACAGTCCACATTACACAGTCCATAGTACAAAATACACAGTCCCTAGCCCATACTCCATTAGTCCCTTGTACATAGTCCACAGTCCCTGGTCCATAGTCCACAGTACATAGTACTACCTCTGTCTCCTGTCTCCTCTCCTGTCTTCAATGCTGAGAATAGGACTGGGGAATCTGTGTCCTCCGTCCTTTCTCTGTCTCAAAGGGGTCTGTTTAGACCTCTGATATCTCACCAAAGCCCCCAAAAAATATCACAAAAAAATTATTGTAAAAAATTCAAAAAAATGTAAGTGTAAAAATAAATATAAAATAAAAAACTACTGACACCCCCCCCCCCCCCACCACCATCAGTGTCCACTGCCCAAACCCCCTCCCCCCAAAAAGAATTGTGAAGAAATGTTAAGAACAAATTAATTTGAAGAAAAAATCAATACGTAGAAATAAAAAATCTACTGACACCACCCACTGCCACATACCCCCCACTGCCACATACCATCCACTGCCACATACCATCCACTGCCCACACACCATCCACTGCCACACACCACCCACTGCCACACACCATCCACTGCCACACACCATCCACTGCCACACACCACCCACTGCCACACACCATCCACTGCCACACACCACCCACTGCCACACACCATCCACTGCCACACACCATCCACTGCCACACACCATCCACTGCCACACACCACCCACTGCCACACACCATCCACTGCCACATACCCCCCACTGCCACACACCATCCACTGCCACACACCACCCACTGCCACATACCATCCACTGCCACATACCATCCACTGCCACACACCATCCACTGCCACATACCATCCACTGCCACACACCATCCACTGCCACACACCATCCACTGCCACACACCATCCACTGCCACACACCATCCACTGCCACACACCACCCACTGCCACACACCACCCACTGCCACACACCACCCACTGCCACACACCATCCACTGCCACACACCATCCACTGCCACACACCACCCACTGCCACACACCACCCACTGCCACACACCACCCACTGCCACACACCATCCACTGCCACACACCACCCACTGCCACACACCATCCACTGCCACATACCCCCCACTGCCACACACCATCCACTGCCACACACCATCCACTGCCACATACCCCCCACTGCCACACACCATCCACTGCCACACACCATCCACTGCCACATACCCTCCACTGCCACACACCATCCACTGCCACATACCCCCCACTGCCACACACCATCCACTGCCACACACCATCCACTGCCACATACCCCCCACTGCCACACACCATCCACTGCCACACACCATCCACTGCCACATACCCCCCACTGCCACACACCATCCACTGCCACACACCATCCACTGCCACATACCCCCCACTGCCACACACCATCCACTGCCACATACCCTCCACTGCCACACACCATCCACTGCCACATACCCCCCACTGCCACACACCATCCACTGCCACACACCATCCACTGCCACATACCCCCCACTGCCACACACCACCCACTGCCACACACCATCCACTGCCACATACCCCCCACTGCCACACACCACCCACTGCCACACACCATCCACTGCCACATACCACCCACTGCCACACACCACCCACTGCCACACACCACCCACTGCCACATACCATCCACTGCCACACACTATCCACTGCCACACACCATCCACTGCCACACACCATCCACTGCCACACACCACCCACTGCCACATACCACCCACTGCCACACACCACCCATGCCACACACCATCCACTGCCACACACCATCCACTGCCACACACCACCCACTGCCACATACCATCCACTGCCACACACTATCCACTGCCACATACCACCCACTGCCACACACCATCCACTGCCACACACCATCCACTGCCACACACCATCCACTGCCACACACCATCCACTGCCACACACCATCCACTGCCACACACTATCCACTGCCACACACCATCCACTGCCACACACCATCCACTGCCACACACCATCCACTGCCACATACCACCCACTGCCACACACCACCCACTGCCACACACCATCCACTTCCACATACCATCCACTGCCACACACCACCCACTGCCACACACCATCCACTGCCACACACCATCCACTGCCACATACCATCCACTGCCACACACCATCCACTGCCACACACCACCCACTGCCACACACCATCCACTGCCACACACCACACACTGCCACACACCATCCACTGCCACACACTATCCACTGCCACACACCATCCACTGCCACACAATCCACTGCCACACACCACACACTGCCACACACCACCCACTGCCACACACCATCCACTGCCACACACCACCCACTGCCACACACCACCCACTGCCACACACCATCCACTGCCACACACCACCCACTGCCACACACCACCCACTGCCACATACCATCCACTGCCACATACCACCCACTGCCACACACCACCCACTGCCACACACCATCCACTTCCACATACCATCCACTGCCACACACCACCCACTGCCACACACCATCCACTGCCACACACCATCCACTGCCACACACCATCCACTGCCACACACCATCCACTGCCACATACCATCCACTGCCACACACCATCCACTGCCACATACCATCCACTGCCACACACCATCCACTGCCACACACCATCCACTGCCACACACCATCCACTGCCACACACCACCCACTGCCACACACCACCCACTGCCCACACACCATCCACTGCCACACACCCATCCACTGCCACACACCACCCACTGCCACACACCATCCACTGCCACACACCATCCACTGCCACATACCATCCACTGCCACACACCATCCACTGCCACACACCACCCACTGCCACATACCACCCACTGCCACACACCATCCACTGCCACACACCATCCACTGCCACACACCATCCACTGCCACATACCACCCACTGCCACACACCACCCACTGCCACACACCATCCACTTCCACATACCATCCACTGCCACACACCACCCACTGCCACACACCATCCACTGCCACACACCATCCACTGCCACATACCATCCACTGCCACACACCATCCACTGCCACACACCACCCACTGCCACACACCATCCACTGCCACACACCACACACTGCCACACACCATCCACTGCCACACACTATCCACTGCCACACACCATCCACTGCCACACACCACCCACTGCCACACACCATCCACTGCCACACACCACACACTGCCACACACCACCCACTGCCACACACCATCCACTGCCACACACCACCCACTGCCACACACCATCCACTGCCACACACCACCCACTGCCACACACCACCCACTGCCACATACCATCCACTGCCACATACCACCCACTGCCACACACCACCCCACTGCCACACACCATCCACTTCCACATACCATCCACTGCCACACACCACCCACTGCCACACACCATCCACTGCCACACACCATCCACTGCCACATACCATCCACTGCCACACACCATCCACTGCCACACACCACCCACTGCCACACACCATCCACTGCCACACACCACCCACTGCCACACACCATCCACTGCCACACACCACCCACTGCCACACACCATCCACTGCCACACACTATCCACTGCCACACACCATCCACTGCCACACACCATCCACTGCCACACACCACCCACTGCCACACACCACCCACTGCCACACACCATCCACTGCCACACACCATCCACTGCCACACACCACCCACTGCCACACACCATCCACTGCCACACACCATCCACTGCCACATACCATCCACTGCCACACACCATCCACTGCCACACACCACCCACTGCCACATACCACCCACTGCCACACACCATCCACTGCCACACACCACCCACTGCCACCCACCATCCACTGCCACATACCACCCACCATCCACTGCCACACACCATCCACTGCCACACACCTGCCACACACCATCCACTGCCACACACCATCCACTGCCACATACCACCCACTGCCACACACCACCCACTGCCACACACCATCCACTTCCACATACCATCCACTGCCACACACCATCCACTGCCACACACCATCCACTGCCACATACCACCCACCCCTTCCCCCAGGAGCAACGTGCAAAAAATATCAAAAGAGTGATTTTAAAAAATGGGTGGGGGGGGGTGGGGGTATGCGAGGGCGGGGCGCCATCTCCCTGAAATTCCTTTTTGCAGGTCGGGATGTCTGCCATCACATAAAATCCCAATAAAATATGTTTACGTTTTTGGTTGTATCCTGAGAAAATGTGAAACATTTCCAGATATCTCAAGTCTCCCGCGACGCACGGGACACTCCCACATTTGGCGGCGGGCTCACGGGCACCCGCGAGTGCGGCACGATCTCCCGGCTGAGCCTGCACTGCCACTCAGCCTGGAGTGATCACAAACAGCGGGTGTCTCCCGATGTGTCATACAGCTGCAGTCTTAACTGTTCGGCTGCCGTCCACTGTAACAAAACCGGCCTCCTCATCCATTATGGACGGAACACTGATTACATTTCCCAGCATTGTATCGGTGTTCAGTTGCCCGTCTATCATGGACGAGGAGGCGGGGCTTTGTTACAGTGGACGGCCACCAAACAGTTAAGACTGCAGCTGCATGACACATCGGGAGACACCCGCAGTGTGTAATCAAGGTACTGGCGAGGCTGCAGATGGGCACTGATGAGGATACAGATGGGCACAGTGAGGCTGCATTGTTGGCACAGTGAGGCTGCAGATGGGCACAGTGAGGCTGCATTGTTGGCACTGATGAGGCTGCAGATGGGCACAGTGAGGCTGCATTGATGGGCACTGACAAGGCTGCATTGTTGGCACAGTAAGGCTGCAGATGGGCACAGTGAGGCTGCATTGTTGGCACTGATGAGGCTGCAGATGGGCACAGTGAGGCTGCATTGATGGCACAGTGAGGCTGCAGATGGGCACAGTGAGGCTGCAGACCGGCACTGATTAGGGTACAGATGGGCACAGTGAGGCTGCATTGTTGACACTAATGAGGCCACAGATGGGCACAGTGAGGCTGCATTGATGGCTCAGTGAGGCTGCATTGATGGGCACTGACAAGGCTGCATTGTTGGCACAGTGAGGCTGCATTGATGGGCATTGACGAAGCTGCATTGTTGGCACAGTAAGGCTGCATTGATGGGCACTGATGAGGCTGCATTGATGGCACAGTGAGGCTGCAGATGGGCACAGTGAGGCTGCAGACGGGCACTGATGAGAATACAGATGGGCACAGTGAGGCTGCATTGATGGCTCAGTAAGGCTGCATTGATGGGCACTGACAAGGCTGCATTGTTGGCACAGTGAGGCTGCATTGATGGGCACTGACGAGGCTGCATTGTTGGCACAGTGATGCTGCATTGATTGTCACTGACGAGGCTGCATTGTTGGCACTGATGAGGCTGCATTGAAGGGGACTGACAAGGCTGCATTGTTGGCACAGTGAGGCTGCATTGATGGGCACTGACGAGGCCAACAATGCAGGCACTGATGAGGCTGCATTGATGGGAACAGTGAGGCTGCAGACAGGCACTGATGAGGATACAGATGGGCACAGTGAGGCTGCATTGTTGGCTCTGATGAGGCTGCAGATGGGCACAGTGAGGCTGCAGAGGGGCACTGATGAGGCTGCATTGATGGTACAGTGAGGCTGCAGATGGGCACAGTAAGGCTGCATTGATGGTACAGTGAGGCTGCAGATGGGCACTGATGAGGATACAGATGGGCACAGTGGGGCTGCATTGATGGCACAGTGAGGCTGCAGATGGGCACAGTGAGGCTGCAGACTAGCACTGATGAGGATACAGATGGGCACAGTGAGGCTGCATTGTTGACACTAATGAGGCCGCAGATGGGCACAGTGAGGCTGCATTGATGGAACTGACGAGGCTGCATTGATGGGCACAGTGAGGCTGCAGACAGGCACTGATGAGGATACAGATGGGCACAGTGAGGGTGCATTGTTGGCACAGTGAGGCTGCAGATGGGCACTGACGTGCATTGTTGGCACAGTGAGGCTGCATTGATGGAACTGACGAGGCTGCATTGTTGGCACTGATGAGGCTGCATTGATGGGCACAGTGAGGCTGCAGACGGGCACTGATGAGGATACAGATGGGCACAGTGAGGCTGCATTGATGGCACAGTGAGGCTGCAGATGGGCACTGACGTGCATTGCTGGTGAGTGTGACACATTAGTATTATTTTATTATATTATATTATTATAAATGAGGGGGTGGGGGGGGGGGTTGTCGAAATGGAACGTGACCTCCCTGAAATGAGTTTTTGCAGGTTGAGATGTCTGCAGTTCACGGGGTGTGAATACTTTTTCAAGGCCCTGTAGGTTACATGTGTATTCATCGTGACAGGTTGTCTTTAATCAGACATGAGAGGGTCTCTAGAAATGCTTTATTATTGTATACATTAGTAATATGAGTAATACGAGTGTCATCAGTCAGATGTGTATCTCTCATACAGCTGAGGGTGGAGAACTGAAGGGGACACAGCGGGGATGATTTCCTGCACTGTCTCTGCAGTCAGGCTATAAGAGGACCTGTCTGGGGGGGTCCGTTATTAGAAGATGCTTGTAGGCCTCCATTTTTCCCGAGTTCAGGCAATGGTCATACACAGGTCTCAGGCTACAACAATATGGCGGCACAGCCGCAGACACGTTTACACGGTATACGGTATATTGGGTGACGTGTCAGTATGATGAGGAGGCGGGGCCAAAGAGACGCATGCGTGCGAGGCAACAACTGACAGTGATGCAACATCCGTTAGTCGGCATATTGCGCATGCGCATCGCCTTGTACAGCGCACTCTACGCATGCGTCACCTGTGTCCGGCCTTAGATCCTGGGGATCACGTGACGGGAATGTCTGCGCACAGCTGACAGCGGTGAGAGCCCCAAATATCCTCATATACCCCCCCACTGTGTACAACGACCCCCTATACTCTCATATACCCCCCCACTGTGTACAACGACCCCCCTTATACCCCTCACTGGGTACTACTACCCCAAATATCCTCATATACCCCCCCCACTGTGTACAACGACCCCCCTTATACCCCTCACTGGGTACTACTACCCCAAATATCCTCATATACCCCCCACTGTGTACAACTACCCCAAATATCCTCATATACCCCCCCACTGTGTACAACGACCCCCTATACGCTCATATACCCCCCACTGTGTACAACGACCCCCTATACGCTCATATACCCCCCACTGTGTACAACGACCCCCTTATACTCTCATATACCCCTCACTGGGTACTACTACCCCAAATATCCTCATATACCCCCCCACTGTGTACAACGACCCCCTTATACTCTCATATACCCCCCCACTGGGTACTACTACCCCCCTATACTCTCATATACCCCCCCACTGTGTACAACTACCCCCTTATACTCTCATATACCCCTCACTGGGTACTACTACCCCAAATATCCTCATATACCCCCCACTGAGTACTACTACACCAAATATCCTCATATACCCCCCCCCCCCACTGTGTACTACTACCCCCCTATACTCTCATATACCCCCCAACTGTGTACAACTACCCCCCCATATTCTCATATACCCCCCCCCGCTGTGTACTACTACCCCAAATATCCTCATATACCCCCCCCACTGTGTACTACTACAAATATCCTCATATACCCCCCCCCCCCCACTGTGTACTACTACCCCAAATATCCTCATATACCCCCCCCCACTGTGTACTACTACCCCAAATATCCTCATATACCCCCCCCACTGTGTACTACTACCCCAAATATCCTCATATACCCCCCCACTGTGTACTACCCCAAATATCCTCATATACCCCCCCCCCACTGTGTACTACTACCCCAAATATCCTCATATACCCCCCCCACTGTGTACTACTACCCCAAATATCCTGATATACCCCCCCACTGTGTACTACTACCCCAAATATCCTCATATACCCCCCCCCCCACTGTGTACTACTACCCCAAATATCCTCATATACCCCCCCACTGTGTACTACTACCCTAAATATCCTCATATACCCCCCCACTGTGTACTACTACCCCAAATATCCTCATATACCCCCCCACTGTGTACTACTACCCCAAATATCCTCATATACCCCCCCCCAACTGTGTACTACTACCCCAAATATCCTCATATACCCACCACTGAGTACTACTACCCCCTATACTCTCATATACCCCCCACTGAGTACTACTACACCAAATATCCTCATATACCCCCCCCCCCACTGTGTACTACTACCCCCCTATACTCTCATATACCCCCCAACTGTGTACAACTGCCCCCCCATATTCTCATATACCCCCCCGCTGTGTACTACTACCCCAAATATCCTCATATACCCCCCCACTGTGTACTACTACAAATATCCTCATATACCCCCCCCCCCACTGTGTACTACTACCCCAAATATCCTCATATACCCCCCCCCCCACTGTGTACTACTACCCCAAATATCCTCATATACCCCCCCCACTGTGTACTACTACCCCAAATATCCTCATATACCCCCCCCCCACTGTGTACTACTACCCCAAATATCCTGATATACCCCCCCCCACTGTGTACTACTACCCCAAATATCCTCATATACCCCCCCCCACTGTGTACTACTACACCAAATATCCTCATATACCCCCCCACTGTGTACTACTACCCCCCTATACTCTCATATACCCCCCAACTGTGTACAACGACCCCCCTTATACCCCTCACTGGGTACTACTACCCCAAATATCCTCATATACCCCCCACTGTGTACAACGACCCCCCTTATACCCCTCACTGGGTACTACTACCCCAAATATCCTCATATACCCCCCACTGTGTACAACTACCCCAAATATCCTCATATACTCCCCACTGTGTACAACGACCCCACCATACTCTCATATACCCCCCACTGTGTACAACTACCCCCTTATACCCCTTACTGGGTACTACTACCCCAAATATCCTCATATACCCCCCACTGTGTACAACGACCCCACCATACTCTCATATACCCCCCCACTGGGTACAGCTACCCCAAATATCCTCATATACCCCCCCACTGTGTACAACGACCCCCTATACGCTCATATACCCCCCACTGTGTACAACGACCCCCTATACGCTCATATACCCCCCACTGTGTACAACGACCCCCTTATACTCTCATATACCCCTCACTGGGTACTACTACCCCAAATATCCTCATATACCCCCCCACTGTGTACAACGACCCCCTTATACTCTCATATACCCCCCCACTGGGTACTACTACCCCCCTATACTCTCATATACCCCCCCACTGTGTACAACTACCCCCTTATACTCTCATATACCCCTCACTGGGTACTACTACCCCAAATATCCTCATATACCCCCCACTGAGTACTACTACACCAAATATCCTCATATACCCCCCCCCCCACTGTGTACTACTACCCCCCTATACTCTCATATACCCCCCAACTGTGTACAACTACCCCCCCATATTCTCATATACCCCCCCCCGCTGTGTACTACTACCCCAAATATCCTCATATACCCCCCCACTGTGTACTACTACAAATATCCTCATATACCCCCCCCCCACTGTGTACTACTACCCCAAATATCCTCATATACCCCCCCCCCCACTGTGTACTACTACCCCAAATATCCTCATATACCCCCCCCACTGTGTACTACTACCCCAAATATCCTCATATACCCCCCCACTGTGTACTACCCCAAATATCCTCATATACCCCCCCCCCACTGTGTACTACTACCCCAAATATCCTCATATACCCCCCCCCACTGTGTACTACTACCCCAAATATCCTGATATACCCCCCCACTGTGTACTACTACCCCAAATATCCTCATATACCCCCCCCCACTGTGTACTACTACCCCAAATATCCTCATATACCCCCCCACTGTGTACTACTACCCTAAATATCCTCATATACCCCCCCACTGTGTACTACTACCCCAAATATCCTCATATACCCCCCCCCACTGTGTACTACTACCCCAAATATCCTCATATACCCCCCCCCCCAACTGTGTACTACTACCCCAAATATCCTCATATACCCACCACTGAGTACTACTACCCCCTATACTCTCATATACCCCCCACTGAGTACTACTACACCAAATATCCTCATATACCCCCCCCCCCCACTGTGTACTACTACCCCCCTATACTCTCATATACCCCCCAACTGTGTACAACTGCCCCCCCATATTCTCATATACCCCCCCGCTGTGTACTATTACCCCAAATATCCTCATATACCCCCCCACTGTGTACTACTACAAATATCCTCATATACCCCCCCCCCCCACTGTGTACTACTACCCCAAATATCCTCATATACCCCCCCCACTGTGTACTACTACCCCAAATATCCTCATATACCCCCCCCACTGTGTACTACTACCCCAAATATCCTCATATACCCCCCCCCCCACTGTGTACTACTACCCCAAATATCCTGATATACCCCCCCCCACTGTGTACTACTACCCCAAATATCCTCATATACCCCCCCCCACTGTGTACTACTACACCAAATATCCTCATATACCCCCCCACTGTGTACTACTACCCCCCTATACTCTCATATACCCCCCAACTGTGTACAACTGCCCCCCCATATTCTCATATACCCCCCCGCTGTGTACTACTACCCCAAATATCCTCATATACCCCCCCACTGTGTACTACTACAAATATCCTCATATACCCCCCCCCCCCCCACTGTGTACTACTACCCCAAATATCCTCATATACCCCCCCCACTGTGTACTACTACCCCAAATATCCTCATATACCCCCCCCCCCCACTGTGTACTACTACCCCAAATATCCTCATATACCCCCCCCCACTGTGTACTACTACCCCAAATATCCTCATATACCCCCCCCCCCACTGTGTACTACTACCCTAAATATCCTCATATACCCCCCCACTGTGTACTACTACCCCAAATATCTTCATATACCCCCCCCCACTGTGTACTACTACCCCAAATATCCTCATATACCCCCCCCACTGTGTACAACTACCCCAAATATCCTCATATACCCCCCACTGTGTACTACTACCCCAAATATCCTCATATACCCCCCCCACTGTGTACTACTACCCCAAATATCCTCATATACCCCCCCACTGTGTACTACTACCCCAAATATCCTGATATACCCCCCACTGTATACTACTACCCCAAATATCCTCATATACCCCCCCCCCCACTGTGTACTACTACCCCAAATATCCACATATACCCCACTGGGTATTACTACCCCAAATATCCTCATATACCCCCCCCCCCACTGTGTACTACTACCCCAAATATCCTGATATACCCCCCCCCACTGTGTACTACTACCCCAAATATCCTCATATACCCCCCCCCACTGTGTACTACTACACCAAATATTCTCATATACCCCCCCACTGTGTACTACTACCCCCCTATACTCTCATATACCCCCCAACTGTGTACAACTGCCCCCCCATATTCTCATATACCCCCCCCCGCTGTGTATTACTACCCCAAATATCCTCATATACCCCCCCACTGTGTACTACTACAAATATCCTCATATACCCCCCCCCCCCACTGTGTACTACTACCCCAAATATCCTCATATACCCCCCCCACTGTGTACTACTACCCCAAATATCCTCATATACCCCCCCCCCCCCACTGTGTACTACTACCCCAAATATCCTGATATACCCCCCCCCACTGTGTACTACTACCCCAAATATCCTCATATACCCCCCCCCACTGTGTACTACTACCCCAAATATCCTCATATACCCCCCCCCCCCCACTGTGTACTACTACCCCAAATATCCTCATATACCCCCCCCCCCCACTGTGTACTACTACCCTAAATATCCTCATATACCCCCCCACTGTGTACTACTACCCCAAATATCCTCATATACCCCCCCCCCCCACTGTGTACTACTACCCCAAATATCCTCATATACCCCCCCAACGTGTACTACTACCCCAAATATCCTCATATACCCCCCCCACTGTGTACAACTACCCCAAATATCCTCATATACCCCCCACTGTGTACTACTACCCCAAATATCCTCATATACCCCCCCCACTGTGTACTACTACCCCAAATATCCTCATATACCCCCCCACTGTGTACTACTACCCCAAATATCCTGATATACCCCCCACTGTATACTACTACCCCAAATATCCTCATATACCCCCCCCACTGTGTACTACTACCCCAAATATCCACATATACCCCACTGGGTATTACTACCCCAAATATCCTCATATGAATGAATGAAATGATTTGTAAAGCGATGCAAATGCGAACTGAATCGCCTCAAGGCACTGATGCGTTTTGTGTCTGAGCAGCTTGTTAGAAGAGGAAGGTTTTTAGTTTTTTCCTGAAGGCCAGATGATTTTCTTCCATGCGGATGTTGGTTGGAATGGCATTCCATAGCCGAGGTCCCTGGACTGCGAATCTGTGTTCTCCCCTTGCTTTGTATCGGTATTTGGGAACGAGGAGGAGGTTTTGGTTAGATGATCGCAGATTGCGATTGGGTGTGTAGTGTTTTATTTTCTCTCGGAGGTATTGAGGGGCGTTACCTTGTATACATTTGTGGGTGAGGCAGAGGGTCTTGAATGTGATCCTATTCTTTACCGTTAGCCAGTGTAGGCTCTTCAAGGATGGGGAGATGGACACTCAGGGTTTTTTTCCTGTTAACAGTCTTGCTGCCACGTTTTGAATGGCCTGTAGGCGCGCAAGCTGATATTGGGGTAATCCTATGTAGAGCGAGTTTGCGTAGCCAAGACGGGAATTGATGATTGTTCCAACTACTGCTGCTTTGTCCTCTTCTGGGATGAAGGGGATGAGTCTGCGTAGCAGGCGGAGGAGATGGGGAGATCCGCTGACCACTGATCCTATTTGTGCATCCATTGACATTTCTGAGTCAAAGATGACTCCGAGACTCTTGGCTTTGGTGCTCGGAGAGATGGTCTGTCCAAAGATGGTGGGAGGTGTCCACGGAGTCTTGGTTTTGGGATTTTGGTTAGCATTTAGGAGGAGAAGTTCTGTTATTGACCCGTTGAGTTTGAGGGAACTAATGGTCATCCAGTCGTCTATCAAAGTGAGACATTGCTCTAGTTGCTGATGGTGATTTTTTCCCGGTGATGTGAAAGTAGATTTGGGTATCGTCAGCGTATGAGTGGAAGCAGAGGTCTGATTTTTTGATGATTTTGAGGAGTGGGCGGATGTAGATGTTGAATAGCACTGGTGACAAGCGTGAACCTTGAGGGACTCCACAGGAAATTGGGTGTCAGAGGTGAATGCTCCAAGTTTCACTGTCTGGGAGCGATTCTCTAAGAAGGATGCAAACCATTGTAGACTCAAATCTGTGGCTCCTGCAACTTCTGTACAACTGTGTACTACTACCCCGAATATCCTCATATACCCCCCACTGTGTACTACTACCCCAAATATCCTCATATACACCCCCCACACTGTGTACTACTACCCCAAATATCCTCATATACACCCCCCACACTGTGTACTACTACCCCGAATATCCTCATATACCCCCCACTGTGTATTACTACCCCAAATATCCTCATATACACCCCCCACACTGTGTACTACTACCCCAAATATCCTCATATACACCCCTTCCACCAAATAGCCCCCACCCTTTAAAACTACCCCAAATACCTCCTCATCCAGAACAAGTGCCTTTCACAGTTTACCCACCCTCCTCTACTCAGTACAGTCACCCCAAATAGCCCCCACTGGGCATAGCTACCACCCCATACTGACCCCACTGTGTGCTCCTCCCGGTAATATTATCCCCATACTGACCCCAAAGTGTACTCCTCCTGGGTATTATTACCCCCCAGTAACCCCATACTGACCCCTCTGTGCACTCCTCCCAGGTGTTATTACCCCCCCCCCCGTAACACCATACTGACCCCTAAGTGTACTCCTCCTTGGTATTATTACCCCCAGTGACCCCATACTGACCCCTTTGTGTATCTCTCCCAGGTATTATTACCCCCCAGTAACCCCATACTGACCCCTAAGTGTACTCCTCCCGGGTGTTATTACCCCCCAGTAACCCCATACTGACCCCTTTATGTACTCCTCGGTATTCTTATTACCCCTCAGTAACCCCATACTGACCCCTTTGTGTACCCCTCCCGGGTATTATTACCCCCCCAGGAACCCCATACTGACCCCTTTGTGTACTCCTCCCTGGTATTATTATTACCCCCCAGTAACCTCATACTGACTCCTCTGTGCACTCCGCCCGGGTGTTATTACCCCCCCAGTAACCCTATACTGACCCCTTTGTGTACTCCTCCTCGGTATTATTACCCCCCCCAGTAATCCCATACTGACCCCTCTGTGCACTCCTCCCGGATATTACCCCCCAGTAACCCCATACTGACCCCTTTGTGTACTCCTCCCGGGTGTTATTACCCCCCCAGTAACCCCATAATGACCCCTAAGTGTTCTCTAAATAAAAGGGGAGGGGGAGCACTCACATTACCACATCCGTAAATTAGAGAGGAAACAAAAAGGGGTACTCGGAGAGTAACCATGGTTCGGACTTTAAAGGCATAGAAACAATTGACAAGTAGAAAAAATAATGATATTATTTATTGAAAAAAATTACATAATATATACACAGTATTCACAAGCGTTAAAAATCACGTAAAATGATACAATTTGTACAGTGAGCCCTTGTGCGTCTACGCAACCTTGATCGTGTCCTGAAGAAGCCTAACGGAGAAACGCGTTGACGCACAAGGGCTCACTGTACAAATTGTATAATTTTACATGATTTTTAATGCTTGTGAATACTGTGTATATATTATGTAATTTTTTTTCAATAAATAGTATCATTATTTTTTCTACTTCTCCATTATTTCTATGCCTTTAAAGTCCGACCCTAAGTGTACTCCTCGGTATTATTGCCACCCAGTAACCCCATATTGACCCTTTTGTGTACCCCATTCCTGGTATTATTACCCCCCAGTAACCCCATACTGACCCCTTTGTGTACTCCTCTTCGGTATTATTACCTCCCAGGAACCCCATACTGACCCCTCTGTGTACTCCTCCCAGGTATTATTATCCCCATACTGACCCCTTTGTGTACTCCTCCTCGGTATTATTATTACCCCCCAGTAACCCCATACTGACCCCTTTGTGTACCCTTCCTGGGTATTATTACCTCCCAGGAACCCCATACTGACCCTTCTGTGTACTCCTTATACCGATCCCCGCTTTATGCCTCTTCCAGGTATTAATATTCCCAGTACACCCACATTGACCTGTTTTGACATCTTGGTAATCTCTTTTCAGGCCGTCTTCTCCTCTGCCTGAGCTGTGAGACCCCCCCCCCCAGGATGGGTAGACGCCGGCATCCCGATCTGTACTATGCTCCCTTCCCCCTCTACGCTATCCGCTTTCACCGGGAGGATGGGACTGTCATCACCGCTGGAGGAGGCGGAGCCTCAAAGACCGGTATTAAGAATGCCATGGTAAGTGTTACTACTTCCTTACAGTATCTGCTCTCTTCCTGCTTCCTGGCACTTCCTGTACAGTAACTCTTCTCTCCCTTCCCCAGCACTTCCTGCGGCTGGAGCGAATATCAGGCCAGCTCAGTGCCACCCTACTGCACGCACATGACACAGAAACCAGGGCCACCATGAACCTAGCCATAGCCGGGGAGGTGCTAGCAGCTGGTCAGGATGGCAACTGTCACATTCTGCGCTACCAACACCATCCGAAAAAAGAGAAGAGTGATGGTGACAGTAATGACAAGACAGGTAACATTACTGGGGTAAACACGTGTGTGACTGACAAATATGTTGTGTCTCTGCTCCTCCCATAATGATGAGATTTCCCCATAGTAGTTTGTGTCTCTGCCCCTCCCACAATGTTGAGTGTTCCTGCAGTAGTTTGTGTCTCTGCCCCTCCCACAATGTTGAGTGTTCCTGCAGTAGTTGATGCGCTTTAAATAAATAGTGCGCAATATGCTGCTGTGACTAAGCTTAAATCCAGGAATAAAAAATGCATACATGTGAAATAAAATAGATAAATAATTATGGTGCTAATACATGTGTTAAAATTGCCAAAATAAATCTTCAAATTGGTGATGTGACGGTGAATATAAATAAAATAATAATGACACTCTGAGTACAATGTCCAGGAAGAGATAAATAGTGGGGGAAAGTAAAAATAATTAAACAGTTCCTTCCCTTAATCCAGATTGATTGACTCACTGGGTTAGATCGTTTGTATCAGGATATTTAGTTTTTCTTGCATCCCACTTTAGCCATAATACTGCTGGTGATTCGGCTCTCAGGATAAAGGTTTTATGCAAAGCAAGCAAAGAAAAAATAGATCATTGTGCAGTGAACTTACTAGATAGTACATAAGCAAAACAGGGACGAGAGATACACTCACAAACACCCGGTCTATTAGAAGCATTCAAATATGCACATTGCAGTCAGCCGCTGTGGACGAGGTATCCCATAGAGAAACAGCTGCTGTTCACCTTCAGGTGTATTGCAGCACTGAACGTCCTAAGCTCCTCCCACGCGTTGCATCACTGACACGTGACTTTTTCAAGGATAGTAGTGTAGTGTACTACCTGCCTGGAGTTTGCATGTTCTCCCTGTGCCTGCGCGGGTTTCCTCCGGGTACTCCGGTTTCCTCCCACACTCCAAAGACATGCTGGTAAGTTAATTGGATCCTGTCTAAATTGTCCCTAGTATGTATGAAT
The DNA here is from genome assembly GCA_037952925.1 of Lithobates clamitans. Lineage (NCBI taxonomy): Eukaryota > Metazoa > Chordata > Amphibia > Anura > Ranidae > Lithobates > Lithobates clamitans. Next base: position 26,842 of record JBBGZY010003288.1, read on the forward strand.
GTGAGTTAGGGACCTTAGATTGTAAGCTCCTTGAGGGTGTAGGGACTGATGTGAATGTACAATGTACATGTAAAGCGCTGCGTAAATTGATGGCGCTATATAAGTACCTGAAATAAATAAATAAAATAGTTTGTGTCTCTGCTCCTCCCACAATGGTGAGAGTTCCTGCAGTAGTTTGTCTCTGCTCCTCCCACAATGGTGAGTGTTCCTGCAGTAGTTTGTGTCTCTGCTCCTCCCACAATGGTGAGTGTACCTGCTGTAGTTTGTCTCTGCTCCTCCCACAATGGTGAGTGTTCCTGCAGTATCTTATCTCTGCTCCTCCCACAATGGTGAGATTTCCCTGCAGTAGTTTGTGTCTCTGCCCCTCCCACAATGGTGAGTGTTCCTGCAGTATCTTATCTCTGCTCCTCCCACAATGGTGAGAGTTCCTGCAGTAGTTTGTCTCTGCCCCTCCCACAAGGGTTGTATTTCCCCACCCACTTTCTCATTTATCCCAATAGCTGGTCTACATTGTGGGTGGTTGTCCTACAGCGATGTGTCTCCTTTGTGCAGGAAGTAACGATCGGGGGTCACGGAAGAGGAAGCCGTCCAAGAGCAGCTCAGAGGCCAGCGGAGGTGGCACCAAGAATGACACCTCCGAGATCTCTGTGCAGACCGTCTCTGTGGTACAGACCGACTTCAGTGCTGATAATCTGCAGAAGTCTGTGTGCTTTAACGCTGACTCGACCAGACTGCTGACGGGGGGTGTGGATGGACATATCCGGATCTGGGAGGTAAGACTTTTGGGGTTTTTGTCACATTGTCACAGAGAGAGTTATCTCCCACTCAGATTGTGAGCCAGGCCTTCTCATCCAACATCGGTACCTGACCTCACATTAGACACATTTCCACTCCAAAATCTTGTGGAAAGCTTTCCTAGAAGAGTAGCCGATGTTTTAGATTCAAAGTGGGGCCAACTCCTTATCAATGCCCAGGGTTTGGGAATGGGATGGCCAACAAACTCACATTGGCGATGGCAAGTTGTCCAAAGACTTTGGCAATATAGTGTACAATGGATATAAAAAGTCTACACACCCCTGTTAGAATGTCAGGTTTCTGTGATGTAAAAAAAAATGAGACAAAGATAAATAATTTCAGAACTTTTTCCACCTTTTAATGTGACCTATAAACTGTATAACCCAGTTGAACAACAAACTCAAATCTTTTAGGTGGTGGGAAGTAAAACTAAAATAATATGGTTGCATAACTGCACACCCTTAAAGCGGAGTTCCACCTAAACATGGAACTTCCGATTTCAGGATTCCCCCCCCCCCCCCCCCCCTCCAGTGTCACATTTGGCACCTATCAGGGGGGAGCAGATACCTGTCTAATCCAGGTATTTGCTCCCACTTCCGGCGAAAGATCGCCGCAGAATTCGCGGCGATCTACGCCATGTCCGGCCCCTTTTCCTCCCCCCCCCCCCCCCGCTGTCTTCTGGCCACTCAGAACGCGCAGTGCGACTCGTGCATGTGCAGTAGGGAATCGGGCTGTGATTCCCTTACTGAAGATGCCGGCGCCTGCACCCGAGAGCCGAGGGACAGGTTGGTTTTGGGTGAGGACATTGGGCGCCCTGGACAGGTGAGTGTCCTTATTTTAAGTTAGCAGCTGCAGTATTATTAGCTGCTGACTTTTTTTTTTTTTTTTCGGCGGAACTCCGCTTTAAAACTTTGTTGAAGCACCTTTTTGATTTTATTACAGCACTCATACTTTTTGGGTATGAGTCTATCAGCATGGCACATCTTGACTTGGCAATATTTGCCCACTCTTCTTTGCAAAAACACTCCAAATCTGTCAGATTGCGAGGGCATCTCCTATGCACAGTCCTCTTTAGATCACCCGACAGATTTTCAATGGGATTCAGGTCTGCACTCTGGCTGGGCCATTCCAAAACATTCATCTTCTTCTGGTGAAGCCATTCCTTTGTTGATTTGGATGTATGCTTTGGGTCGTTGTCATGCTGAAAGATGGAGTTCCTCTTCATGTTCAGCTTTCTTGCAGAAGCCTGAAGGTTTTGTGCCAAGATTGACTGGTATTTGGAACTGTTCATAATTCCCTCTACCTTGACTAAGGCCCCTGCTCCAGCTGAAGAAAAACTGCCCCAAAGCATGATTCTGCCACCACCATGCTTCACAGTGGGTATGGTGTGCTTTTGGTGATGTGCAGTGTTGTTTTTGCGCCAAGCATATCTTTTGGAATTATGGCCAAAAAGTTCAACCTTGGTTTCATCAGACCATAACACATTTTCCCACATGCTTTTGGGAGACTTAAGATGTGTTTTTTTGCAAAATTTAGCCGGACTTTGATGTTTTTCTTCATAAGAAAAGGCTTCCGTCTTGCCACTGTACCCCATAGCCCAGACATATGAAGAATACGGGAGATTGTTGTCACATGTACCACACAGCCAGTACTTGCCAGTTATTCCTGCAGCTCCTTTAATGTTGCTGTAGGCCTCTTGGCAGCCTCCCTGACCAGTTTTCTTCTCGTCAATTTTGAAGGGACGTCCAGTTCTTTTTCTTTTCTATTTTTTTTTTTTTTTTAATCCAATATCTCTTTATTGTTTTTATACAAAATTATAACATCAACCAATACATTAATAAATACATCCCAAGTACAAGAAAAACCATAAAAATTGCATGATAAATCACTGTTGTGCCATATTTTCTCCATTTGATGATGACTGTCTTCACTGTGTTCCATGGTATATCTAATGCCTTGGAAATTCTTTTGTACCCTACTCCTGACTGATACCTTTTAACAATGAGATCCCTCTGATGCTTTGGAAGCTCTCCGCAGACCATGGCTTTTGCTGTAGGATGCAACTAAGAAAATGTTCAGGAAAGACCTACTAGAACAGCTAAACTTTATTTGGGGTTTTTGTTTTTAAATTGCGTTCAGTTTATGGGTCATTAAAGGTAGAAAAAGTTCTGAAATTATTTGTATTTTTTTACATCGCAGAAACCTGACATTTTAACAGGGGTGTGTGGACTTTTTATATCCACTGTAAGTTATACATGGATGTGGAAGATCAAGATGAGTCATGCAGAGTCTATGTGGTTTACATTGTGTTTGGGTGGGATTTTAGATATAAGCCAATTTGGAGAACAATGTGGCCTTCGCAGAGTTTCTCCTCACCTTGTACCAGTGATGGACCAAGCCCAGTGAGGTCCCGTTTTTCTTTACTTGGGTATTTTGCTTAGCTCCTGGTGGTGTCCAGGAGTGTCCAAGCACCAGTGCCGTCATATGTTCCTCCGTACTTGGAAGTACTGGGTAGTGTTTCTTGCTCCTGGTGGTTGAACAGAACAATGGGGAAACCAACTTTAGGTGATGAGTATGTTCTGCTGGGAGGAAGTACATTATAGGTAACCTGCTGCTTTGTGCTAATGCTGCTATGTTGCCCTCTCACTTTCTTCTCCCCCACCCTTATCCAGTTCCCAGCAATGAAGAAGCTCTATGACTTCAAAGCTCATGGAGGCGAGGTAGAAGATATCGCAGTTAGTCCCACCAATAAGGTAAAATTGGGTACTGTAAGTGCACAAGTCTTGAATGGGATAAACAAGGTTTGAAGATGGGGAGCCACCTAAGCTGTAGTCGTGGCCATTGAGGGAGCAGGGGGGTCTACGGGATGGGCAGAGGAGATGCAGGGAAGGATCCTGTTGGAAGAAGGTAAGATGGTATTGGGGTGGGGTGGATAAGCTTTATCTGGAGAATAAGTGCGAAGATATGGGGAGGGTAGGAGCTTGGCCTGAAGAGGTGGCTTTCAGAGAAGCTTAATCTCAGGAAGTGGTGGAAGAAATAAGGCGGAGGGATGGAGGAAGAGAATGCCAGGAGCTATATGTTGGGTTTAGGTTGATGTCAGTGTGATGGGAGGAGCTTGGTCTGAAGAAGGGGTGGGGGGATAGGCTTCATCTGGAGAATAAGTATGAAGATATGGGAATGATAGGAGCTTGGTCTGAGGAGGTGGCTTTCAGAAGAGCTTGGTCAAAGAAAGTGGTAGCAAAAAAATGGCAGAGGGATGGAGGAAGAGAATGGCAAGAGCTACGTGTTTGGGTTTGGGTTGATGTCGGTGTGCTAAAAATTGGAGAAGCATGATGGGGGTGGGAGGAGCTTGGTCTGAAGAAGGGCTGGTGTGGATAAGCTTCATCTAGAGAATAAGTACAAAGATAGGAGGGTAGGAGCTTGGTCTGAGGCGGTGGCTTTCAGAAGAGCTTGGTCTATGGAATAGGTAGAGGAGATATGGGGCAGGGGTGGAAGGAGAGAACGGGGGGCTATGCTTTGGGTTTGGTTTTATGTCAAGGTGTTAAAGATTGGTAGGTGGGTGGAAGGAGACTGGTCTGAAGGAAGGATGGTGAAGGAGTGGGGTGGATAAGCTTAATTTGGAGAATGAGTATGAGAAAATGGGGGATGATAAGAGCTTGGTCTAAGAGAGGTGGCTTTCAGAGGAGCTGTGGTCTAGGAATTGGGTAGAGGAGATATGGGGCAGGGCTGGAAGGAGAGAACAGTAAGAGCTATGTGTTGGGTTTGGTTTGATGTCAAGGTGGTAAAGATTGGAGGAGCATGGTAGGTGGGTGGGAGGAGAATTGTCTGAAGAATGGGTGGTTAAGATATTGGAATAGTTAAACGTCAGTTTAAGAATTCTAGGAGAGCCTTCAGGATGTGGAAATATGTGGAGCTTGGTCTTGGGAATGGGTAGGAAAAATGGCACAGGGCCTCGATTTGGTGGAATCAGTGGGAGAGCTATTAGGGTAGGTCTGGAAAATAGGTTGTGAAAAAATGAGTAGGATATACCTGGGGTAGAGGTGGAAGGTGTTTGGTCTGGAGGATATATGGGGGAAGGGTGTTATGGGGGGTCATTAGGGATGATGTCAGGATGGGGAGCATTTGATGGGTGGTGCCTCAATTGGGAAGTCTGTAGGGGGCATATCAGAGTGGAGGTACTGCTGGGAGCAATTTAGAATGTTGGTAGTTAGAAGTAGTGTGTTATATGGAGAAGCAGTGCCCTGTAGGAGGTGACATTGGTGTTGTGTCGCGTAGGTGGTGACGGTGGGTCAGGATTTTCGTTGCTGTGTGTGGGAAAAGGATCAGCTCCTCTCCGAACTTCACTGGAATGAAAATTTTCCTAACATTCCCGATAAGATGTATAGGTACCGGGCGTGCAGGTGAGTGCAGTACCCTGGTCTTGGGGAAGGGGTGGCTCTCTGTGTTGTTACACTGGTAATGTTGACCCACATCCTGGCAGGTTCGGGAAGGTGATCGATCAGGAGAAGGAGCTTCGCTTCTACACTGTACAGATCCCTTATAAGAGGGAACGAAAACCACCACCATGTTACATCACGAAGTGGGACGGACTGAACTTCCTGCCCTTACTCACTGAGCCCTGCGGGAATGAGGTCATTTCCTGCCTCGCTGTCAGGTGAGTTCACCAACCTCTACATGTTGTACAGGCCTCTTGTGTCCTTGTTACCCTGGCCTCTGTGCTAAATTTTGTTGCGGTTTTTTTCTTCTAACCATGGAAATTCCTGATTACTGGAGATAGATATATAGCATCTCACAAAAGTGAGTACACCCCTCACATTTTTATAAATATTTTATTATATATTTTCATGTGACAACACTGAAGAAATTACACTTTGCTACAATGTAAAGTAGTGAGTGTACAGCTTGTATAACAGTGTAAATTTGCTGTCCCCTCAAAATAACTCAACACACAGCCATTAATGTCTAAACCGCTGGCAACAAAAGTGAGTACACCCCTAAGTAAAAATGTCCAAATTGGGCCCAAAGTGTCAATATTTTGTGTGGCCACCATTATTTTCCAGCACTGCCTTAACCCTCTTGGGCATGGAGTTCACCAGAGCTTCACAGGTTTCCACTGGATTCTCTTCCACTCCTCTATGATGACATCACGGATCTGGTGGATGTTAGAGACCTTGTGCTCCTCCACCTTCCCTTATGAGGATGCCCCACAGATGCTCAATAGGGTTTAGATCTGGAGACATGCTTGGTCAGTCCATCACCTTTACCTCAGCTTTTTTAGCAAGGCAGTGGTCATCTTGGAGGTGTGTTTGGGGTCGTAATCATGTTGGAATACTGCCCTGCGGCCCAGTCTCCGAAGAGAGGGGATCATGCTCTGCTTCAGTATGTCACAGTACATGTTGGCATTCATGGTTCCCTCAATGAACTGTAGCTCTCCAGTGCCGGCACACACACTTGACACCATCTGAACCAAATAAGTTTATCTTGGTCTCATCAGATCACAGGACATGGTTCCAGTAATCCATGTCCTTAGTCTGCTTGTCTTCAGCAAACTGTGGGCTTTCTTGTGCATCAGCTTTAGAAGAGGCTTCCTTCTGGGACGACAGCCATGCAGATCAACTTGATGCAGTGTGCGGCGTATGGTCTGAGCACTGACAAGCTGACCCCCCACCCCTTCAACCTCTGCAGCAATGCTGGCAGCACTCATACATCTATTTCCCAAAGACAACCTCTGGATATGACACTGAGCACATGCATTCAACTTCTTTGGTCGGCCATGGCGAGGTCTGTTCTGAGTGGAACCTGTCCTGTTAAACCACTGTATGGTCTTGGCCACCGTGCTGCAGCTCAGTTTCAGGGTCTTGGCAATCTTCTTATAGTCTAGGCCATCTTTATGTAGAGCAACAATTCTTTTTTTAGATCCTCAGAGAGATCTTTGCCATGAGGTGCCATGTTGAACTTCCAGTGACCAGTATGTTAGAGTGATAACACCAAATTTAACACATATGCTCCCCATTCCCACCGGAGACCTTGTAACACTAACGAGTCACATGATACCGTGGAGGGAAAATGGCTAATTGTGCCCAATTTGGACATTTTCACTTAGGGGTGTACTCACTCTTGTTGCCAGCGGTTTAGACATTAATGGCTGTGTGTTGAGATATTTTGAGGGGACAGCAAATTTACACTGTTATACAAGCTGTACACTCACTACTTTACATTGTAGAAAAGTGTCATTTCTTCAGTGTTGTCACATGAAAAGATGTAATAAAATATATACAAAAATGTGAGGGGTGTACTCACTTTTGTGAGATACTGTAGTTGTCCTCTGCTATGGGACCTCTCAGTCGCTCTGTCTCTTCCAGTAGCCGTTGGAAGCATGTTTGTTTTTTTCTAAACCTGTCTCTTTCGCCCTTTCTGTCTTTTGGCACCCATCTCTCATTCCCTCTTACTGTCTTGGGGCCACACTCTTTCTCCACCCCTCCCTCTCGGGCCCCTCTCTAACTTCTTGTGTTTTTTTTCTTCTTTCTGGACACATCTCTCACCCCACCCCCACTTCAGTAGTGACCTCTCTTGCTTTCTCGCCCTTCTTTTTATGCTCTCTCTCTGCCCCTCTCTTTTGGACTCTCTTTCGTTAGTGAGTGTTTATTTTCTCTCTCTCTCGTCTCTCTTTTCTCCCCCTCTCTCGTCTCTCTTTTCTCCCCCTCTCTCGTCTCTCTCTTCTCCCCCTCTCTCATCTCTCTCGCCTACCCCTCCCCTCCTCTCACCTCCCTCTCCCCCCCTCCCTCCCTCTCCCCCCCTCTCTCGCCTCCCTCTCCCCCCCTCTCTCTCGTCTCTCTCGCCTATCTCCCCCTCCCTCTCTCTCGCCTCCCTCTCCCCCCCCTCTCTCGCCTCCCTCTCCCCCCCCCCTCTCTCGCCTCCCTCTCCCCCCCCCTCTCTCGCCTCCCTCTCCCCCCCTCTCTCGCCCCCCTCTCCCCCCCTCTCTCTCCCCCCCCTCTCTCGCCTATCTCTCTCCTCTCTCGCCTCTCTCTCTCCTCTCTCGCCGCTCGCTCTCTCTCTCGCCGCTCGCTCTCTCTCTCGCCGCTCGCTCTCTCTCTCGCCGCTCGCTCTCTCTCTCTCGCCGCTCGCTCTCTCTCTCTCGCCGCTCGCTCTCTCTCTCTCGCCGCTCGCTCTCTCTCTCTCTCCGCTCTCTCTCTCAAGCCGCTCGCTCTTTCTCTCTCGCCGCTCTCTCTCTCTCGCCGCTCGCTCTCTCTCTCGCCGCTCGCTCTCTCTCGCCGCTCGCTCACGCCGCTCGCTCTCTCTCGCTGCTCGCTCACGCCGCTCTCTCTCTCGCCGCTCTCTCTCTCGCCGCTCTCTCTCTCGCCGCTCTCTCTCTCGCCGCTCTCTCTCTCTCGCCGCTCTCTCTCGCCGCTCTCTCTCTCTCGCCGCTCTCTCTCTCTCTCGCCGCTCTCTCTCTCTCGCCTCTCTCTCTCGCCTCTCTCTCTCGCCTCTCTCTCTCTCGCCTCTCTCTCTCTCGCCTCTCTCTCTCTCGCCTCTCTCTCTCTCTCTCTCGCCTCTCTCTCGTGCCGCTCTCTCTCGCCTCTCTCACGCGCCTCTCTCTCTCGCCGCTCGCTCTCTCGCCTCTCTCTCTCTCGCGCGCCTCTCTCTCTCTCTCTCTCGCCGCTCTCTCTCTCGCCTCTCTCTCTCGCGCCTCTCTCTCGCGCGCCTCTCTCGCGCGCCCCTCTCTCTCGCCCCCCCTCTCTCTCTCGCCCCCCTCTCTCTCTCTCGCCCCCCTCTCTCTCTCTCTCGCCCCTCTCTCTCTCTCTCGCCCCCCTCTCTCTCTCTCGCCTCTCCTCTCTCTCTCGCCTCTCCTCTCTCTCTCGCCTCTCCTCTCTCTCTCGCCTCTCCTCTCTCTCTCGCCTCTCCTCTCTCTCTCGCCTCTCCTCTCTCTCTCGCCTCTCCTCTCTCTCTCGCCTCTCCTCTCTCTCTCGCCTCTCCTCTCTCTCTCGCCTCTCCTCTCTCTCTCTCTTTGCATTGAGTTGAGAGGTCAAATCGATTCAAATTTTCAGCAAATCGATTTGTTTTAGATTTTTTTTTTTTTCACCAGGACCAGCGCTGACACCGCGCCGGTCCTGAGGAACTGGGGGCAGGAGTTTTTCAGCGAGGCCACGGCTTCAGCCGCAGACTGGGCCAAAGCCATGGCCTCATTTGAAAAACTCCTGCCCTCAGCTCCTCAGGACCAGTGCGGTGTCCATCAAAAAAAAAAAAAAGAAAAAAAAAGAAACTCGATTCGAATCGTGAATCGAGTTTTTTTTTTTTTTTAAATTGCAGGTTTTTTTTTTTTTTTGAGAAAATTGCCCATCTCTCTCTCTCTCTCTCCCCCCCCCCTCTACATTTTAGCATTGCCTCTCGCCCTCTCGCTCTTTTTCTTGCTCTCTCTTTCCTCTTTTTCTCTTGGCCCCCCTTTCTTTTGTGCTTTCTATCTGCCCATCTCTATTGTCATCTCTCTCTCAACCCCTCTCCCCTTGCTCTCTCGTTCGGCCTCTCTTACTTGACCCCTCTTTCTTGCTCACTCTTTTTTTCTTTTTTGGCCCCTATCCTTCAGTAGTGACCAATTTTTTTTTTTTTTTTTTTATTCATTTTTTGGACCCATCTCTCTTACCCTGTATCGCTCTGTGCCCCAACTTTCCCAGAACCTTCTCTCTGATCTGCTTTGTCTCTGTATTGCAGTGATTGTGGGACCTTCCTGGGTCTGGGCTCTGTCACCGGTTCTGTAGCCATCTACATCTCCTTTTCTCTGCAGGTAGGTTGCTCAGTATGGTGTCGCAGGGCCTTGGGTCTCTCTGTTTAGTGGCCCCTATACAATTGTGGTGAAGGATAAACTGACAATGGGCCTCTGAATCAAAAATCATCTTATAAAAAAGTGAAGATGATTGGTTGTTGGGGGTGGCTCATTTGGGCATAGCAGTGAGTGCTCTATCCCCGTATATCTATCAAGAGGTTCTAATGTGCAAGATTCAACACTTCTGCTAGTCAAGGCTGATCTGACACTTGCTGCCTGCAACATGGTCATACAGGGCAATGAGACCGCCTATCATAGTGATTGCCCGACAGGAAGGTGTGGGAGTCAGGAGTGGATGGCACAGCCTTTTCGCAGATTGGAATAAGGCCTGTTTCGCCAGTCCCTGGGAGGAACACGCCATGCCATTGTGTATGCAAGACTCTTGTTGGTATTTAACAATATCTGTGTTGAAAAGCTGTGGAAGAGAGTTGTCATGCTTTCAGACATATGATTGGTTCATGTTGAAGTAAGGGGAACCTGCTTGCTCTGGCCCTCTTGTGAATCCCCTCAGATTTGCTTCTGCCCCCCCCCATCGCCTTCCCTGAGTCAATTTTGTCCTCTCTGTTTCTACACACAGAGGCTCTACTATGTGCAGGAAGCTCACGGGATTGTGGTGACGGATCTGGCCTTCTTCCCTGACACCAAACAAGGACGAGCTCTGCGCGGAGACAATGAGGCCGCCATGCTGAGCATTGCTGTGGACAGCCGCTGCAAACTGCACGTGGTGCACAATAGACGTGAGTGACTTCTTGCGTTTTGTCTGGAGTAGTGTGGGGTAGTGCGTGTTCTGCACAGGTAGCAAGTGACAGAGATAGATAAATGAAGAGGTGGAGAGAGGAGGTAGTGCGGGTCTATGAAGTGATGGTGAGTGGGGCCGTACAGGTCTGTATAATGGTGGAGATTGGGGCAGTGCGAGTCTATGAAGTGGTGGAGAGTGGGGGCAGTGCAGGTCTATGAAGTGGTGGAGAGTGGGGGCAGTGCGGGTCTATGAAGTGGTGGAGAGTGGGGGCAGTGCGGGTCTATGAAGTGGTGGAGAGTGGGGGCAGTGCGGGTCTATGAAGTGGTGGAGAGTGGGGGCAGTGCGGGTCTATGAAGTGGTGGAGGATGGGGACAGTACGGGTCTATGAAGTGGTGGAGAGTGGGGCAGTGCTGGTCTTTGAAGTGGTGGAGGATGGGGATAGTGCGGTTCTATGAAGTGGTGGAGAGTGGGACAGTGCAGGTCTATTAAGTGGTGGAGAGTGGGGACAGTGCGGGTCTATAAAGTGGTGGAGAGTGGGGACAGTGCGGGTCTATGAAGTGGTGGAGAGTGGGGACAGTGTGGGTCTTTGAAGTGGTGGAGGATGGGGACAGTGCGGGTCTATGAAGTGGTGGAGAGTGGGACAGTGCAGGTCTATGAAGTGGTGGAGAGTGGGGACAGTGCGGGTCTATGAAGTGGTGGAGGATGGGGACAATGCGGGTCTATGAAGTGGTGGAGAGTGGGGCAGTGCTGGTCTTTGAAGTGGTGGAGGATGGGGACAGTGCGGTTCTATGAAGTGGTGGAGAGTGAGGACAGTGCGGTTCTATGAAGTGGTGGAGAGTGGGACAGTGCAGGTCTACGAAGTGGTGGAGAGTGGGGACAGTGCGGGTCTATGAAGTGGTGGAGAGTGGGGACAGTGTGGGTCTATGAAGTGGTGGAGGATGGGGACAGTGCGGGTCTATGAAGTGGTGGAGAGTGAGGCAGTGCTGGTCTTTGAAGTGGTGGAGGATGGGGACAGTGCGGTTCTATGAAGTGGTGGAGAGTGAGGACAGTGCGGTTCTATGAAGTGGTGGAGAGTGGGACAGTGCAGGTCTATGAAGTGGTGGAGAGTAGGACAGTGCGGGTCTATGAAGTGGTGGAGAGTGGGGACAGTGCGGGTCTATGAAGTGGTGGAGAGTGGGGACAGTGCGGTTCTATGAAGTGGTGGAGAGTGAGGACAGTGCGGTTCTATGAAGTGGTGGAGAGTGGGACAGTGCAGGTCTATGAAGTGGTGGAGAGTGGGGACAGTGCGGGTCTATGAAGTGGTGGAGAGTGGGGACAGTGCGGGTCTATGAAGTGGTGGAGAGTGGGGACAGTGCGGGTCTATGAAGTGGTGGAGAGTGGGGACAGTGCGGGTCTATGAAGTGGTGGAGAGTGGGGACAGTGCGGGTCTATGAAGTGGTGGAGAGTGGGGACTGTGCGGGTCTATGAAGTGGTGGAGAGTGGTGGAGAGTGGGGACAGTGCGGGTCTATGAAGTGGTGGTGAGTGGGGACAGTGCGGGTCTATGAAGTGGTGGAGAGTGGGGACAGTGCGGGTCTATGAAGTGGTGGAGAGTGGGGACAGTGCGGGTCTATGAAGTGGTGGAGAGTGGGGACAGTGCGGGTTTATAGTGTGGTGGAGAGTGGGGACAGTGCGGGTCTATGAAGTGGTGGAGAGTGGGGACAGTGTGGGTCTATGAAGTGGTGGAGAGTGGGGACAGTGCGGGTCTATGAAGTGGTGGAGAGCGGGGACAGTGTGGGTCTTTGAAGTGGTGGAGAGTGGGGACAGTGCGGGTCTATGAAGTGGTGGAGAGTGGGGACAGTGCGGGTCTATGAAGTGGTGGAGAGTGGGGCAATGCGGGTCTTTGAAGTGGTGGAGAGTGGGGACAGTGCGGGTCTTTGAAGTGGTGGAGAGTGGGGACAGTGCGGGTCTATGAAGTGGTGGAGAGTGGGACAGTGCGGGTCTATGAAGTGGTGGAGAGTGGGGCAGTGCGGGTCTATGAAGTGGTGGAGGATGGGGACAGTGCGGGTCTATGAAGTGGTGGAGAGTGGGGACAGTGCGGGTCTTTGAAGTGGTGGAGAGTGGGGACAGTGCGGGTCTATGAAGTGGTGGAGAGTGGGGACAGTGCGGGTCTATGAAGTGGTGGAGAGTGGGGACAGTGCGGGTCTATGAAGTGGTGGAGAGTGGGGACAGTGCGGGTCTATAAATGTGGTGGAGAGTAGGACAGTGCGGGTCTATGAAGTGGTGGAGAGTGGGGACAGTGCGGGTCTATGAAGTGGTGGAGAGTGGGGACAGTGCGGGTCTATGAAGTGGTGGAGAGTGGGGACAGTGCGGGTCTATGAAGTGGTGGAGAGTGGGATAGTGCTTCTGTACTGTCACACCTATTCTGGTTGGACTAACGCTTTCTATGATCTCCCCTCCCACAGAGACGTTCCCGGTTTGGTTCGTCCTCCTCCTGTGTGCGGGTCTGTTGGTCGCAGTCATCCTCCTCCTCCAGTACACATTTCCAGACTTCTTCTAGCGGCTCACATCTGACAAGTGGTCTCTGCGCAGTGGGTGGAGTCTAGGATGCACCTGGTGAAATCGCCTGAGGAGGGCTCCACGATTCTTTTTATACGTTCTGTACTTTGTGGTGGAGCGATGGATGGGGGCCGTTCCTCCATAGAGCACACGGGGGGAAGGGTTCCCATCTGAGGCTTTCGCCATCACCCTCCATCTTGATTCCTCTTCGCTTTTAATTTGTGAACAATAATAACGATCCGGCGTTCTCCCGATTCTTAACTGCCACCCGATATTACATTTCATGGTTAACCTAGCGGACTGGAGGTTCCATCCTGTTATTTATGGCCGCTGACCTCTGACCCCGGGGACATGACTGGAAGCTTGAAGGTTGCACCAGCGTGGGAGGCGGCTCATCTCCTGATGTCACGTGACTGCGATTTGTGCCCCTTTCCTGTGGACTGGAGGGGGGCCTCTGACTACCCAGAAGGAAGATGACCACCATGTTCTGCCTCGTAGGAGCCACTGCCAGTTTTTCTTAGCAGACTCCCTCTGGTCTCCCAGACTGACCCGCCTCAGGATTTACAGCAGCATGTTTGAGTAGTGGGCCCCTGCTACCTCTGCCCCCCAGGGTGTATAGGATTATCTTCAGATCATGGGCCCATGGTCACCTCTGCCCACCCAGTATGTATAGGGCTGTGTCCGGGTGATGGGCATTGTCTCAACTCTGCCCGCCCTCGAACGTATAACCCTTTGTCTGGCCAATGGGTCTGCTTTCTCTTTTTGCCCTCAGTAGTAATGTACCTGGGTGGTGGGCCCATTGTCACCTCTGCCCACTCTAAATGTATAACCCTGTGTCCAGGTGACTGGCCTGTTTATCTCCTTTGCCCACCTAGGACGTATAGCATTATGTATGGATGATGGGCCCACTGTCACCTTTTACCCCAGGGTGTACAGGATTATGTCCAGGTGATGGGCCAGCTGTCACCTCTGCCCACCCCAAATGTATAACCCTGTGTCCGGATGATGGGCCCACTTTCACCTTTAACCCCAGGGTGTACAGGATTATGTCCAGGTGATGGGCCAGCTGTCACCTCTGCCCACCCCAAATGTATAACCCTGTGTCCGGATGATGGGCCCACTTTCACCTTTTGCCCCAGGGCATATAGTAATGGGTATAAACAAAAATAGTCAGTGCTACTACCCATACATCACATAGAAAGCAGAGATCCCAGGTGCTCGATCCACAGTCGCTGGCTGAGTAGGGAAATGAGGAAAAGATGATCCGCACTCCGGTGATTGCTCTTAAAAAGTGTAATATTTATTGACAAGCCACAGTGACCAAACATAAATGAGAACAGTTGACGCGTTTCAGCCTATAAGGCCTTAGTCATAACCACCATAGTAATGGGCCAGCTTTCACCTTTTGCCCCTTGGGGAGCATAGAGATATGTCAGGGTGATGGGCCCGCTGTCTCCTTTGCTCACCCCGACATGTAACAGTAGGTGCAGATGATGGGCCCAGCTTTCACCTTTTGCCCCCCAGGGTGTATCGTGATGGGTTTGTTGTCTCCCAAGCTGGCCCATCCCTTAGACCCAGGGTGATGCATTCAAGGTGCCCCAAGTATATAGTGCTATGTCTGGGTCATGGGCCCATTGTCTGCTTTGCCCACTCTGAATATATAACCCTGTATTCGGGTGATGGGTCAGCTGTCCCCTTTTGCAGCCAAGGCGTATGGTGTGTCTGGGTAATGGGCCTGTTGTCACATTTTGCCCGCCAGGGCTGATAGTAATGTGTTTGGGTGTTAAGCCCGCTGTCACCTCTGCCCACCCATGGCTTAGAACGTTACAGGTGGACAATGGGCCTGCTATCACCTTTTGCCCCAGGGCTATAGTAATATGTCTAAGCGATGGGCCGGCTGTCTCTTTTACCAACCCAAGCCGTGTAACATTATATGTGGATGATAGGCCCGCTGTTACCTTTTGCCCTAGGGCATATAGTGATGAGTCTGCTGTCACCTCTGCCCACCCCAAACGTATAACACTGTGACCAGGTGATTGGTCTGCAGTCACCTTTTGCCCCCAGGGCGTATAGTGATATGTTCGGGTGATGGGCCCGGTCTGGAGACTAATAAAGGGAGTTTTTATAAATGTTACCAGTGCCTCCTCTGTGTTCATGGTACATTATATATGCTGCAACATAACAACTACCCAAAGGAACCAACACAGTACAGCAGGTAAGATGTAGTTGCTGAGTGGTAGTTCATTGCTGCCCTGATGACAATTAATGTATTAGGACAGTATCACACAAAAGTGAGTACACCCCTCACATTTTTGTAAATATTTTATTATATCTTTTCATGTGACAACACTGAAGAAATGACACTTTGCTGCAATGTAAAGTAGTGAGTGTACAGCTTGTATAACAGTGTAAATTTGCTGTCCCCTCAAAATAACTCAACACACAGCCATTAATGTCTAAACCGCTGGCAACAAAAGTGAGTACACCCCTAAGTGATAATGTCCAAATTGGGCCCAACGTGTCAATATTTTGTGTGGCCACCATTATTTTCCAGCACTGCCTTAACCCTCTTGGGCATGGAGTTCACCAGAGCTTCACAGGTTGCCACTGGAGTCCTCTTCCACTCCTCCATGAGGACATCACGGAGCTGGTGGATGTTAGAGACCTTGCACTCCTCCACCTTCTGTTTGAAGAAGCCCCACAGATGATCAATAGGGTTTAGGTCTGGAGACATGCTTGGCCAGTCCATCACCTTTACCCTCAGCTTCTTTAGCAAGGCAGTGGTCGTCTTGGAGGTGTGTTTGGGGTTGTTGTGTTGGAATACTGCCCTGTGGCCCAGTCTCCGAAGGGAAGGGATCATGCTCTGCTTCAGTATGTCACAGTACATGTTGGCATTCATGGTTCCCTCAATGAACTGTAGCTCCCCAGTCTGGCCAGGCACCGAGGAGGGGGTGAGAGCTGAGACTTAACGCCTGCACACCTCGGGTCCGCCGTGACCGTAATCCTACATTGTGTTATCCATTTTGAAAAGCTTGCTGTGATTTGGAGTTTTTTTGCTGGTTTTGCATTTTGTGAAATGTGAGTGTAAAGGATTGAAAAGTTGTAGTGTTTACAATAAACTGGCTCATACTGTTTTACACTATTGGAGCACCTTTGTTTTTTACATGTGGAACGATTCCTGCATACACATTTGGATACTGGTTTATCGTTTTAACCCTTTCTGTGTGGTTATAAAAGCGTTTTAGCCTTGCACGCAAATGTAGGCATTGGAAGTCGGTGAGTGCATTTCCTAAGGGAGTGGGATCACTAAACACATTGGTGTGGTGGATGGAATAATAAGACACAACAAGTCAAGAACATTTTGAATATTTTTGCAAATTAGTTTATGGACCTTTTTTGTTTATATATTCACACATGAATTTCACTTGTCACAGGGTGATCTAATTGTTACATCACATTATATATATATATATATATATATATATATATATATAATGTGTGTGTATGTATGTTTTTTTTATATATATTCTTTGTTTTGTTTTTATTAGACATTTCTGACATAATTTAGCACCACTGTTTTTTTCCTTTTTGTAGTCACTTTATTTAAGGATAAAAAGATCACTCATCATTAGTGGCTGTGTGTTGAGTTATTTTGAGGGGACAGCAAATTTACACTGTTATACAAGCTGTACACTCACTACTTTACATTGTAGCAAAGTGTCATTTCTTCAGTGTTGTCAAATGAAAAGATATAATAAAATATTTACATAAATGTGAGGGGTGTACTCACTTTTGTGGGATACTGTATATGGACAGTCATGTGACCAGAAACAGGAGGGGTTATGTATGTTGAGGTTCTCCAATGCACATGTAAGAGCAAAGGGTCTGCCCAGAGCTGGCACTGACCTGTGGGTCGTTGTGCATTGTTGGCCTCAGTCAGTGAGGTGAAGGGTGGAGGGCTTTTTCCAATATAGTCCAAGTGTGCTGCAGCAGTCCTCTGCTTATTGCACACACCATAGCCTGAAAAGTAGGGAGCCAAATGCCCCTTTTAGCCTAGATTGAGATTATATCATCAGTCTGCTGCAGGCAGTAAGAAGCATTTCCTGAGTCTCCCCCCATTGCTCAGATTGCAACATTGTAACTTTGCACCAGGATTTACACGACTGTCATTTCTGAGCTGGCAACTCAGTCCAGGAAGCAGATGGTGACTCTGGATGGTGCAATCCTTTTACAGAGAAAAGCAGATGAAGTCATTGTCAGGGTGCTTATTGGAATTTCTGTGGAAGGTAATGATACTTAATAGTGTTACACTAACATATCAGCATGCTTCACGTTACATTAAGAATATATCCTATGACAGGTCCACTTTAACTTAAGGCTGGCATGCCCTACAGCTTCTGAGTTAAGTGGTTAGTATTCTGGGATCCCCAAAGATACAATTCTCCGTAGCATATTTCTCTGCAACCCCCAAAAACAGGTTTTAGTCAGGGTTAGGACACCCAGGAATCCCACCTCTGGTTAAGGGAAGGGAGGCACCTAGTCGGGGTTGGATCATCCAGGAATTTCACCTCTGGTTAAGGGAAGGGTGTCACCTGGTCAGGGTTGGGACTTCCAGGAATCTCACCTCTGGTTAAGAGAAGGGTTGCACCTAGACAGGGTCAGGACACCCAGCAATCTTCCTTCTGGTTAGGAGAAGGTATCGAGACAGGGTCAGGATCCCCGGGAATCGCCCTTCTGGTTAAGAGAAGGGTTGCACCTAGTAAGGGTCGGGACACTCAGGAATCCCTCACTAGTTTAAGGGAAGGATTGCACCATTCCAGAGCTGATGTGTTTTGTGACCTCAGATTTGAAGTTTGATGGTCAATGGATGGGGGAGGAGCAGAGAGTATCTTTCTGGGGTCCTGAAACAAAGGGTGGGCTTCCCGAAATAATAATCTGCCTGTATTGCAGTTGTAAAATGTACCAAAGAATCACATGCATTAGGTTTGTATTGTAAACCTACTTTATTGAGGTATCAGGATAGAAAAAAACTTCATTACAGTGCAGGAGGACTGGATGGTAGAGTGACTGTCTGGTCTCGAAGCAGATACCTCCTTTTAGCTCAGGGCCAGCCAACTTCAGGCAGACGGCCAGCAGCAAGAGACGGGTTAATCTGCAGTAGCCACCCTCAGCTCTTCGCTGTGACCAAGCACAGCCCCCATAAACTGGCTGAAGATGCGGTCCATGTACCTCTGGTGGTTGGGGAAGGGACCCTCCAGAAAACCGATATGTCCACCATGAGCAGTGATCAGGAGAGCCACATTAGGGTTAGCCAAGGCCTCCTTCACTGGAATGGCTGCAATGAGAGACAAAATAGAGAGACCATGGTTAAGAGAGAGACAAGATCGAGAACATGGGTGAGTTATGAGAGGAAACTGAGAACATGGGTAATAGAGATGAGACAAGAGAGCATGGGTGAGTAAGAAACAAGATGGAGATGGGTGGGAGAGAGATGAGACCGAGAACATGGGTGAGAGGGGGACGAGACAAGGAACATGGGGTAAAAAGAGAGAGAAGAAAGAGAACATGGTTGAGAGAGAGACAAGGAGCATGGGTTAGAGAGAGAGAGGCTAAACAGAGAACATGGGTGGAAAAGAGAGACAAGACATAGAACAAGGGTGAGAGAGAGATGAGACCGGGAACATGGATAAGAGAGGGATGAGGCAGAAAAAAATGGGGTAAGATTGACAAGGGAGAGACAAAACAGAAAACATGGGTGAAAACAAGAGAGCAGATGGCTACAGAGAACATGAGTAATAGAAAGGCGAGACAAGGAACATGGGGTAGATAGACTAGATAGAGAGCATGGGTGAGCAAGAGACCAGATGGAGATCATGGGTGAGAAAGAGACGAGACAAAGAACATGTGCATTACAGAAAGACAGTTGGAGGGAAAACCTATATTTTTAAGCACTCATATACTGACAATCAGGGCCATCTTTAATGTTGATTGGACCCTGGGCAAAATTTTTCTTGGGGCCCCCCATGCAATTTTGCTCTCCACCTACTCTGAGACATACAATAAATATTAGCTAGACTTAAAATCAGTTTACTGTATCAGATCAGGCAGTGATTGTGATTGGTTGCCAGAGGTTAAAACATATCATTACCACTTACTGACTGGTTGCTAGAGGTTACAGCACACATTACGGCTCACTGATTGTTTGCTAGAGGTTACAGCACATGATTTCTGCTTGTTGATTGGTTGCTAAAGATTACTGTACGGTAATACTGCTCACTGATTGGTTGTTAGAGGTTACAGCACATCATTTCTTCACTTCCTTTATTTACATATGAATGCAGCTGGCCTCAGATATTTACATATGAATGCTCCCAGTATTTACATATGCATGACGGTTATTTATATGTAAAGACAGGGTCTGCAGGTGAGTCATCTGTATACAATAGGGCAGAACTGGGCAGCATTAGTAGCAGCACTTCACACTGAGATATCAGGACACAGCACAGGACTAAAACTTCAAGGGACAAGGGAATTTAAACTGGTATAGTTGGCAAGTATGAAGCAGCTGCCTTGGGCCACACAATGATAGGGCCCGGGGCAGCTGCCCCTTTTGCCCTGCCTTAAAGACGGCCCTGCTGACAATTGCTGCAGCAAGAGAGAGAACCTGGTGGAGAGAGACACACAAGCCCAAGAACATGGGGGGAGAGATGAGAACTTGCATGATAAGTAGAGACAAGACGGTGAATATGGGGGAAGGAGGCAAGCCAGAAAACATGGGGGGAAAAGAGAGCGAGATGAGACAATACTGGGAACAGCTGTAGTGTGCAGGTATAGGGGAAAAAAAGAACAGAGCACTTCTGGCAGGCCTGTGGAGTCAGACAGGGCTGCAGTCTACATCCAAGTCTCTTCAACATCTACATCAATGAACTGGTTGCAGTTCTAGAAATGTCCTCAGAGCATGGACTAAGTCTACTTGATGCTGAGGTGAAGTTCTTACTGCATGCAGATGACCTCCTATTAATGTCACCAACAGAGATTGGCCTAGAATAGAGCCTGGATGTGCTGTAGAAATAATGGGACGTGGACACAACCCATCAACCCAAAGAAGAAAAAAAATCAGTGTGTTCCAGAGGAAAAACACAAAACAAACCAAGTTCTTTCTTTACACTAAACACCTCCACATACCTCAGCATACCACATCCAATTTGCATGACATGCGAGTGTGACCGGCTCTCAATAGAGCCAGTTCTCACAGGTCAGAGGCGGCTGTAGAGCAGATTGCGTAAGGGTTCTGTGTGTGTTTTGGGTCCAGGTTCAAGTGCGAATTCAGGCAAAATTCTGACCTGCATTGCACCTGAAGCGTCGGTGAACAGACACGCACCAGACCAGTGGCCGCACATATGTGAACCTGGCCTAAAAGACAAAGCATGCAGAACCTTCAGGAGACGGCTATACCACCTAAAACCGCTGGTAAGAGCCTGGCTTATCTTCATAAATCCTTCTTTATGGTACTGGAGTATGGGAACATGTCACCTACCCAGACCAACCCAAATGCGACTCCAGCCTAACAAAAATATTCTACTTGGAATCTGGAATTCTGCAAGCATCCCCTGCAAGTCCAATGGAGCACTGCAAACCAGGTTGAGCTTGGCAGATTCCCCTTACTGTTCAGAGTACAGAAGAGGGAACTAAAACTCTGGAACAACTATAAAACAGCAGCTCCAACTTATACCACCATAAAGCCTTACTGAATTCAGTGGTTTTTTTGCACCCAGTAGTGACAGATGTTTGCTACAGCCACAGTGTCTGTCAGCCTGCCCTTGATTTGTACAGGCTGCTGGATGTGATTGTACATAAATACCTGTCACTACTAGGAGCAGAAATACATTGAAGAACACTTCTGGGACATCCAAGCAGAAGTTTATCCATACAGATAGAGAGGACATTTGTGGCACTTCCCGCAAGGACATCCTAAGGATGCTGTTCTTGGCACATCCCACGTTTATCCATATAGATAGAGGGAACATTTGTGGAGCTTCCATGAAGGACATCCGAGAAACGCTCACACTGGCTCTTCCTGGAACGTCCTAACAGAAGTTTATCCATATGGATCAACAGGACATGTGGCACTTCCCTCCCGAACATCTGAGGAAAACTCCTACTGCCACTTCCTGGGATGTCCTAGCAGAAGTTTATCCAGACATATAGACAAGACATTTGTGGAGCTTCCCCCTCAATCACACCTGAGAAACGCTCACGCTGGCTCTTCCTGGGTTGTCCTAGCAGAAGTTTATCCAGACATATAAACAAGACGTTTGTGGAGCTTCCCCCTTAATCACACCTGAGAAACGCTCACGCTGGCTCTTCCTGGGATGTCCTAGCAGAAGTTAATCCTTTCAGTTAGGACATTGTTGGAGCTTTCCCCAACGACATCTAAAAAATGCTCACATTGGACTCTTCCTAGGATGTCCTAGCAGAAGTCCATATGGCTAGACAGGACATTTGTGGAGCCTCCTTCAAAGTCATTTGAGGATTGCTCACACTGGCTGTTCCTGAGATGTCCTAGCGGAAGTGTATCCATATGGGTGGAGAGGAAATTTGTGGAGATTCCCTCAAGGACATCTGAGGAAAGCTCCCACTGGCTCCTTCTGGGATATCCTAGCAGAAATGTATCCATAGAGATAGAAAGGACATTGGTGGAGCTTCCCTCAATGACATCTGAGGGACACGCACAATGACTCTTCCTGGGACATCCTAGCAGAAGTTTATTCATATGGATAGACAGGACATTTGTGGAGCTTCTCCCAAGGACATATTAGGAATGCTCACACTAGCTCTTCCTGGGATGTCTTAGCAAACAATTAACCATGTCTGCAGCTTTGAGGAGTCGCCGACCAGTACTGGGCAAACTGTAACTTTCATTGGAAGGGGACTGTGACAAACCAGGAGCTCATTGAGAGAACACACAGCGGTGTGTAACACAGGACGCAACATGCGTGGTGATTATTTGGGTATTTTTGTACATAGAAGCAGGTTAGTATAACAATAGGGTACAGCCAGGGAGACGTCTCATGATCACATGATCACAAAATGAAAATAGGTTGCAATGACGATTAGTAAATCCAGAGGTAACGAGGAAGGACAACAGTAGGATCATGGAGCACAGCAAGGAATCACCTCAGAGTCCCCGTACATCAATCTGGCCCCAGCAAGTGTAAGCAGCAGGATCACTGGGTCACAATATGGCACAGCTAGAGGACAACACAAGCATTAAAGGACTCAACTTGTAGGCATCAGACAGCTGAATGCTTTGGCTTGGCAAAGAGAGATACAGGAAGGATGCTGGGCAGAGAGAGGGGCTGGCAGAGTCCTTACAAAAGAAGATTGCTAAGTCCTGGGAGAAGTGAGGGTGACCTGGCCACAGCCTCAGGAACATCCAGTAGTTAAACCACACAGAAAAAGTGACAGTTGGGGAGGATGCACTGGAAGGAAAATGGAACAAAGGTTTTTGGTGGGCATACACTCCAAAAACAGTAACTGGTACTAGGCAAACAGAGTTCATCTTGTCCTGGCAAGTCTAAGTGAGGCTATAATACTCCCCATGAATGTGTCACCCCTAGGGTATTTGGGGTAGTCATGAGGTGGTATGGCTCAGTATATGGGACTGTGATATCTAGTGCCCCCTATGGACAATGGAGGGTCTGCATCTACAGAAAGGTCATTTTATCTGGTGCCCCCTATGGACAATGGCTTCTTGGAGAAGTTGTTGGCGGGTGTTGCAGGCAGTATTGTGGAGTATTCTGTAGTATTGAGAGGTGGCACAAAGTTTGGCAGGGTGGGAGGCAGTTTTATGGTATCACAGGGATGTAGAGAGATAGCGTGAGCAATGTAAGGCATGGTTCCGCGGCACCACGTGTTTCTAGCGCGTAGAGCAGCCCATTGAAATGAATGAATGTCCCCTATAGGAAATGGCTTCCTTGGGGTGTTGGTGCAGTCTGAACAGGCATGATATTTGGCACTCCCTATGGTCAATGGAAGATCTTTACCCCCAGAAAGGCCATTATATCTGGCACCCCCTATGGACAAAAGAGGGTTTTACCCCCCAGGAAGGCCATGATATGTTGTACCCCCTATGGAGAATGGAGGGTCTTTACCCCCAGGAAGGGCATGATATCTGGTGCCATCTATGGACAATGGAGGCTCTTTACCCCCAGGAAGGTCATGATATCTGGTGCCATCTATGGACAATGGAAGGTCTTTACCCCCAGGAAGGGCATGATATCTGCTGCCCCCTATGGACAGTGGAGGGTGTTTACCCCCAGGAAGGGCATGATATCTGGTGCCATCTATAGGCAGTGGAGGATCTTTACCCCCAGGAAGGCCATGATATCTGGTGCCATTGTTGGACAATGGAGGGTATTTACCCCCAGGAAGGCCATGATATTTGGCGCCCCTATGGACAATGGAAAGTCTTTACCCCCAAGAAGGCCATAATATCTGGTTCCCCTTATGGACAATGGACGGACTTTACCCCCAAGAAGGCCATGCTATCTGATGCCCCCTATTAACAAT
The DNA here is from genome assembly GCA_037952925.1 of Lithobates clamitans. NCBI lineage: Eukaryota > Metazoa > Chordata > Amphibia > Anura > Ranidae > Lithobates > Lithobates clamitans. Next base: position 50,302 of record JBBGZY010003288.1, read on the forward strand.
GGAGGGTCTTTATCTGTGGGAAGGCCATGATATCTGGTGCCATCTATGGACAATAGAGGGTCTTCTTCTGTGGGAAGCCCATGATATCTGGTACCCCCTATGGACAATAGAGGGTCTGTATTTGCAGAAAGGCCATGATATCCAGTGCCATCTATGGACAATGGAGGGTCTTCATCTGTGGGCAGCCCATAATATCGGATACCCCCTATGGATAACGGAGGAACTTTATCTGCGGGAAAGCCGTGATATCTAGTGGCATCTATGGACAATGAAGGGTCTTCATCTGTGGGAAGCCCATGATATCTGGTACCTCCTATGGACAATAGAGGGTCTGTACCTGCAGAAAGGCCATAATATCCAGTGCCATCTCTGGACAATGAAGGGTCTTCATCTGTGGGAAGCCCATGATATCTGGTACCCCCTATGGACAATAGAGGGTCTTTATGTGCAGGAACGCTGTGATATCTGGTGCCCCCTATGGACAATAGAAGGTATGTAACTGTGGGAAGGCTATGATATCTGGTAGGTACCCCCTATGGACAATGGAGGGTTTTTAGCTGCAGGAACACTGTAACATCTGGCGCTTCCCTACGAATAATGGAAATCAGCCATGATATCTGGTGCCCTCTAGAGCAGTGGTTCTCAACTCCAGTCCTCAGGACCCACCAACAGGCCAGGTTTGCAAGATAGCTGAAATACATCACAGGTGATATCACTTGCTGCTCAGTGATTGCAGTATTCTAGTCTGCAACTCCCCAAGGTAATACTTAAAATCTGGCCTGTTGGTGGGTCCCGGGGCCTGGAGTTGAGAACCACTGCTCTAGAGACAATGTCTTCTTGGGGTGTGCAGGGAAGTTGTTGGCAGGTGTTGCAGGCAGTATTGTGGAGTATCCTGCAAAATTGAGAGGTGGCGCATAGTTTGGCGGGGTGGGAGGCAGTTTCATGGTATCACAGGGACACGGGGAGATAGTGTGAGCAGTGTAAGGGTTAAATAACACTACAGGCTAGAGATTATATATAGAAGGAAGGGTAAGTACTGAGTCATGGGGGGGGCGATTGAAGGTGGAGTTCAGCCAGCGCCCCTCTACTAAAAATAGCCGGACAGGGTGGAGCTAGAGAATAGTGTGTTTAACCCCTTGCTGGCAGCACTCTATAACCAATCTGATATTAATGAGATAACACAGTCACTATGAAAAGAGATTCATGTCACCTGGAGGGGAGAAAGGGAGGGAAAGGGTTAATTCTGGATGAACAGGTGCAGCCGATGGAAGGATTAAATATCGCACACAGGGAGGGAAGGGTTAAATGTCACACACATGGGAGGGGGGGAGGGAGGGTTTAGTATTGCACACAGTGAAGGAGGTGCAGGGAAGGGTTAATGGCTGCAGCCAGGCGGGGGAAGGGCATTAAAGGTTACAGGAAGTGCTCAGTGGATACATTTCCTAGTTTGTATCTTTCTGACTCCTCCCGCCTCAGAGTTCAGACACAGCAAGGAGATCAGGAGACTGCAGAGCAGCAGGGAGGAAAGGAGTTAATGTTTCCCTCCTCTCAGGCCAGGCCTGCAGCCAATCGGAGAGCTCAGTGACATCATCAGTGTGCTCATGTAAAGTCCATGTGTCAGATGGTGGACCGTTCTCTGTGGGACCCTCAACCTGCTTGTGACACACAAGGAACACACGCCTGGTAAGGGACAAACACAGGAGAACCCTCAACCTGGTCTGCGGTGACACACGAAGACCCTCAACCTGGTCAGAGGTGGAACACAAGGGACACTCGCTTGGTAAGGGACTGACACACGAAGGCCCTCAACCTGGTCAGTGCTGACACACGAAGACCCTCAACCTGGTCAGAGGTGAAACACAAGGGACACTCGCTTGGTAAGGGACTGACACACGAAGACCCTCAACCTGGTCAGCGATAACACACGAAGACCCTCAACCTGGTCAGCAGTGACACACAAGGAACATTTGCCTGGTCAGTGACTAACACACAAGGACTGTCCACCCGGTCATCTGTGACACACAAAGACCAACTGCCTGGTCAGGGGTGACACACGAGGAACATTTGCCTGGTTAGAGGTGACACACAAGGAACATTTGCCTGGTCAGTGTCAAAGACACAAGGACTGTCCGTCTGGTCTTCGGTTTCACACAAGGACCAACCGCCAGGTCAGGGGTGACACACCAGGACTCACAACCTGGTCAGAAGTCTCAAGTAACATTTGCCTGGTCAGAAGTGACACACAAGGGCCATCCATCTGGTCAGAGTTGACATACAAGAACTGTTCTGGTCAGAGGTGACACAAGAACCATCCACGCGGTCAGAGGTGACAGTGATACAAAGACTGTAACCTAGTCAGGAGTGATACACAAGGACTGTACACCTAGTTGGAGGTGACATGGCCTTTTACTGTCAGAAGGACAGCTATGCAATCGAGCTGTCCACAGAGGTGGTCTCCTGCACCCCGGGCAAGCTGCAAATCGACAATGGAGGCGGAAAGAAGGAGACCCTGTCCGGATACAATGTAACACTGACTGACACTGTGCTCTTCCCGGAAGGAGGGGGGCAACCTGATGACAGAGGGTTCATTGGGGAGACCCCTGTGCTGCGTGTCACCCGCCGGGGCCCAGAAGCTGTCCATTTTGTCACCTCTTCTCTAGAGCCGGGCACCCAGGTGCTGGTCAAGCTGGACTGGCAGCGGCGGTTCGATCACATGCAGCAACACTCCGGTCAGCACCTGATCACTGCCATTGCTGACTCCCTCTATGGCTACAAGACAACGTCCTGGGAGCTGGGCCGCCAGAGGTGCACCATAGAGCTAGACACGCCGGTGGCGAGTGCTCAGCAGGCAGATGCCATTGAGGGAGAGGCCAACCGCCTGATCCGTCAGCGTGTGCCCGTCACCGTGAGGATCATCGGCATTGATGACCCCGAGTTCGACCAGGTGAGGAGCCGAGGTCTGCCAGATGACCACGCTGGGCCAGTGAGAATCATCGATATGGAGGGAGTGGAAGCCAACATGTGCTGTGGCACACACGTGGCCAACCTGAGCGACCTCCAGGCGGTGAAGATTCTGGGAACGGAGAAGGGCAAGAAGAACAAGACCAACCTCATATTCATCGCCGGTGAGCGGCTGCTGCAGTACGCCGCCCGCAGCTACACCACGGAGCGCTCCCTGACCACACTGCTGAAGAACGGACCTGAGCAGCACGTGGAGGCTGTGGACAAGCTGCAGAAGTCAGTGAAGATGCTGCAGAAGAACAATCTAAGCCTCCTGAGAGATCTGGCCGTACTTATCGCCAGTGATTTCAAGAACCGCCCTGACCGTGCCAAAGTCTTCTCCCTGCACCGCAAGGAAGGCGACAACGAGTTCATGAACATTATCGCCAATGAGATTGGAACGGAGGACACGGTCGTCTTCCTGACTGTGGGGGATGAAAAGGCATCAGGACTCTTCTTGCTGGCTGGCCCTCCCAGAATAGTCGACGACCTGGGCCCCCAAGTGTGTAAAATCTTGGACGGTAAAGGGGCAGGGAAGGGAGGCCGATTCCAGGGCAAAGCCAATAAGATGAGCCAGAGAGGAGAGGCAGAGAGACTGCTGCAGGAGGTCACCTCCACTGAGAGCGAGCAATAGAGACTGTCCTGACTGGACCACCCTGGAGGCTGCTAATGGGGAAGAGAGTAGAGTCTAGACCACCTAGAGGGGGGATACCAATGGATCCAGGAGGAGTAGTGTCTGTCCCATATAGATCTTGCCAGGAGGCTACTACTGAATCTGAGAGGAGTAGAGTCTGTCCCTTCTAGATCCCACCAAGGGGCGTCTAATGGATCCTGGAGGGGTAGTGTCTGTTCCATCTAGATCTCCCTGGGGTGCTTCTAATGGATCAAGGAGGGGTAGTGTCTGTCCCATCTAGATCTCCCTGGGGTGCTTCTAATGGATCAAGGAGGGGTAGTGTCTGCCCCATCTAGATCTCCCTGGGGTGCTTCTAATGGATCAAGGAGGGGTAGTGTCTGTCCCATCTAGATCTCCCTGGGGGGCTTCTAATGGATCCTGGAGGGGTAGTGTCTGTCCCATCTAGATCTCCCTGGGGTGCTTCTAATGGATCAAGGAGGGGTAGTGTCTGTCCCATCTAGATCTCCCTGGGGTGCTTCTAATGGATCAAGGAGGGGTAGTGTCTGTCCCATCTAGATCTCCCTGGGGTGCTTCTAATGGATCAAGGAGGGGTAGTGTCTGTCCCATCTAGATCTCCCTGGGGTGCTTCTAATGTATTTAGAAGTGGTAGTGTCTGTCCCATCTAAATCTCCCATCTGGATGACCCCAGAGAGCTTCTAATAAGTCCGGACGGGGCAAGGTCTGTCCCCTCTAGCCCTTCCAAGGAGCTTTAAATCGTTTTGGGAGGGCTAGGGTCTGTCCTTTTTAGAGTTCCCTGAGGGTCTTCTAATGGATATAGCAAGGGTATGGTCTGTCCCATCTAAATCTCCCAGGTGGGCTCCTAATGGATCCAGTAGGGGGTAAGTCCTGTCCTGCCTAGATCTGATTGGTGGGCTTCTAATAGATTCAATAGGGGTAAGGTCTGCCCTGTCTAGATGTGATCGGTGGGCTTTTAATGGATCCAGTAGGGGTAAGGTCTTTCCTGTCAAGATCTGATTAGTGGGCTTCTAGAGGATCTGGGATGGGTAAGGTTTAACCCGTCTAGACATCCCTGGGGGGCTTTTATTGTAACCAGGAGAGGTAGGGTCTGTTCCATCTAGATTTCCACACGGGGCCTTATAATATATTTTGGAGGGGTCTTCTAATGGATTCAGGAGGGGTAAGGTCTGTCCCATCTAGATCTCCACTGAAGGATCTCTACATGGATGGAACGCCTGGATCCCTACGGGTGAAGCATCCTATGCAGCCTACAGTCACAGAGATCAGTCATTGGACCATGAGACCTTAATCCATATTTAATCGCTGCTTGTGTAGCTCCCCCTATAGAGATGTTCCATCTCTTGGTATTGAATATCCAGCCTGGTTAATCAAACTCTCCCCTGTAGCTCCGCCCATATAGTGAGTCACAATTGTCAACCAATAATAAATCATTCATAAAGCACAAGGTATTGTTGTGATTGGATGGCTGAGAAACCTGAATACAAAGCTACGGTGTACTGTACATCAATGTTCAGGGGTCCTAGGGGTCCCAGCGGAAGCTTACTGCCACAGGAAGGGTTGTTGCAGTCGCCCTGCTCTGGAGTGGTACTGGCTGGTCCCACTCTACCGCAGCTTACTTACATTCCTCCTTTCAATCAGAGAGCTTCTGCCCAGAGACCCCCTCCACTGTGGGGTATATAAAAAGAAAATCACTCGGGGGGGGGGGGTTTGGGGCACTATGGCATCCACCAAACATTAGTTCTGGGTGGAGTGGCACTTAAAAGGGAGCTGCCATTGGTGACCAGTTTCTGAAGGGTCTGGTTCTGTAATCCTCATCCTGCATTCTCTGCTGACCCAGAACTAAAATGATGGACATCGGGTGTCATGGCACTTCACTGGCTGCATGCTTGTTCCACGTCAGTGAAGGGTCCGAATGCCAGTGCCCATATTTCTACACTGACAGGTTCTCGTTAAAGCCGTGGCCTGAGCGTTAAAGCAGCTGAAGGATGAGCATGATGCAGGCCAGTCCAGTTACATTGTGTATAGCTTCTAGCAAACCTGTCATTACAGGCAGAATGGGATGTCATTGATAACCTCCATCTGGAAATGCTAGTTGCTTGGCTGTCACTGCTGATCCTCTGAATTCCTGACCTAAAAAAAAAATGTACGCAGATCAAAAAAAGTCTTGTAGGAGTCAGAACTGCTGATCTGCATACATGTGTCCTGGGTTAGAAAGTCCTTGAAACCAGACGATCAGTATGACAGCCAGGCAGGTCAGCAATGGCAGCCTCCATGTTCTTGACATGACAGGTTTCCTTTAAAAGGCAGATTTTTTTGGCTCACCTGTTGTACATTTATGCATTTGCTGTTCCATGTTTCTTATAGGGATATGTGGATTCTTGCTTTATGGGTCATCTCTATATGGGTGTAACTGTCATCCTTGGATCCTGAACAGCTATTCCAGCGCACCGCGGTGCCTTCAGCTCTTCTCAGGAGCCCCTAATACCCAGATACTGACCACTCTTCCTGACCCCCACCCCTCCATGCCACACTATTGGCCCATTAGTGCGATAAATATCCTCACTGGCCAAAGGGCAGAGTCAAGTTCTTGGTTCGGGAAGGCCGGTCATTATTTGAATATTGTGGCATCTCCAAAATTTTGGAGCAACGGATGATGTGCTGATCTTCTGCAGCCTCTTTGCAGCTACTTTCTGTCTACATGCATTTCACCGATGGCTGCATAAGATTTCTCAGGGCAGGTTTCCGGAAGGTGACCGCAGTGGACCATGTCTGTGTAATGTGTGCTGTAATGGCCGCTTGTGGTCTCCATCCGGAGCTTGTGTGACAGAGTGAGAGCAATTTGGAGAAAGGAAAAGTGCTGTCACTCTATAACAGGAAGTTCCTGAACAAGGCAGGATTGCCAGTTAGTTGTTATCACTTTGGGCAGATTTGACCTCCACTGAGCATGCTCCCAGTGTTAGATCATAAGTATTGTGCAATGTATCAATGCCTAAATGGCTGCAATGCAAGATACACTATATTGTCAAAAGTATTGGGACGCCTGCCTTTACACGCACATTAACTTTAATGGCATCCCAGTCTTAAGCTGGCCATACACCTATAGATTATCTGCAGATTTTCTATGGTTAGATAGAAAATGTGCAACAGATCTCTCCATGTTCGCTAAACTGTGTGGATGGAGGAATCTCCCACTTTTTCCATCTAACCATAGAAAATCTGCAGATAATCTATAGGTGTATGGCCAGCCTTAGTCCGTAGGGTTCAATATTGAGTTGGCCCACCCTTTGCAGCTATAACAGCTTCAACTCTTCTGGGAAGGCTGTCCACAAGGTTTAGGAGTGTGTCTATGGGAATGTTTCACCATTCTTCCAGAAGAGCATTTGTGAGGTCAGGCATTGAAGTTGGACGAGAAGATCTGGCTCGCAGTCTCCGCTCTAATTCATCCCAAAGGTGTTCTATCGGGTTGAAGTCAGGCCAGTCAAGTTCCTCCACCCCAAATTCGCTCATCCGGGTCTTTATGGACCTTGTTTTGTGCACTGGTCCAAATCATTTGGTGGAGGGGGGATTATGGTTGTGGGGTTGTTTTTCAGGGGTTGGGCTTGGCCCCTTAGTTCCAGTGAAGGGAACTCTTAAGACATCAGCATTCCAAGACATTTTGGACACTTTCATGCTCCCAACTTTGTGGGAACAATTTGGGGATGGCCCCTTCCTGTTCCAACATGACTGCCCACCAGTGCACAAAGCAAGGTCCATAAACACCTGGATGAGCGAGTGTGGGGTGGAGGAACTTGACTGGTCTGCACAGAGTCCTGACCTCAACCCGATAGAACACCTTTGGGATGAATTAAAGCTGCGAGCCAGGTCTTCTTTTCCAACATCAGTGCCTGACCTCACAAATGCGCTTCTGGAAGAATGGTCAAACATTCCCATAGACACCCTCCTAAACCTTGTGGACAGCCTTCCCAGAAGAGTTGAAGCTGTTTTAGCTGCAAAGGGTGGGCCAACTCAATATTGAACCCCACGGACTAAGACTGGGATGCCATTAAAGTTCATGTGCGTGTAAAGGCAGGCGTCCCAATACCTTTGACAATATAGTGTATCTTGCATTGAAGCCGTTTGGGCACTGATACATTGCACGATACTTATGATCTAACACTGGGAGCATGCTCAGTGGAGGTCAAGTCTGCCCAAAGTGATAACAACTAACTGGCAATCCTGCCTTGTTCAGGCACTTCCTGTTATAGAGTGACAGCACTTTTCCTTAGACACACTCCTAAACCTTGTGGACGGCCTTCTCAGAAGAGTTGAAGCTGTTATAGCTGCAAAGGGTGGGCCAACTCAATATTAAACTCTACGGACTTAGACTGGGATGCCTTTAACCGCTTCAGCCCCCGAAGGATTTACCCCCTTCCTGCCCAGAGCACTTTTTGCGATTTGGCACTGCGTCATTTCAACTGACAATTGCGCGGTCATGCGACGCGGCTCCCAAACAAAATTGACGTCCTTTTTTCCCCACAAATAGAGCTTTCTTTTGGTGGTATTTGATCACCTCTTCAGTTTTTTGCGCTATAAACAAAAAGGAGCGACAATTTTGAAAAAAAAAAAACGCATTATTTTTTACTTTTTGCTATAATAAATATCCCCAAAAAATGTATAAAAAACCATTTTTTTTCTCAGTTTAGGCCGATATGTATTCTACTACATATTTTTGGTAAAAAAAAACGCAATAAGCAATTATTGATAGGTTTGCGCAAAAGTTATAGCGTCTACAAAATAGGGGATAGTTTTATGGCATTTTTATTAACAATATTTTTTTACTAGTAATGGCGGCGATCAGCGATTTTTATCGCGACTGTGACATTATGGCAGACACATCGGACACTTTTGGCGCTATTTTGGGACCATTCACATTTATACAGGGATCAGTGCGATTAAAAATGCACTGATTACTGTGTAAATGTGACTGGCAGTGAAGGGGTTAACCACTAGGGGGCAGTGAAGGGGTTAAGTGTGTCCTAGGGAGTGATTCTAACTGTGGGGGGGCTATGTGTGACACGACACTGATCACCGCTTCTGATTACAGGGAGCGGTGATCAGTGTCATTAGGCAGAACAGGGAAATGCTTGTTTACATCAGCATTTCTCCGTTCTTCCTCTCAGTGAGACGATCGCGGGTATCCCCGCAGACATACTCACGGGGCTCGCGGCGGGCGCCTGCTATACGGACCTCGCGAGATCACGTACAATAACGTGATTTCACGCAGCAGAGCCAACCTGCCGCAGTAAAACTGCGGCGGCTGGTCCGCAAGCAGTTAAAGTTCATGTGCAGGTAAAGGCAGGCGTCTCAAATTTTTGACAATATAGTGCAGGGATATGCAATTAGCGGACCTCCAGCTGTTGCAGAACTACAAGTCCCATGAGGCATAGCAAGACCCTGACAGCCACAAGCATGACACTCAGAGGCAGAGGCATGATGGGACTTGTAGTTTTGCAACAACTGAAGGTCCGCTAATTGCATATCCCTGATATAGTGTATTTCAGGAAGGTGATATAAAGACCAGTTCTTATACTAGCTGTACATACACTGGATGGCCGACATAGTAAAATGGTGAACAGATGTTTGGGGCATTATTGTCTACATAGACCAGTCACACTCTGGATGTTCTGCAGGACCCAACTGTTTGTCTGTAAGAGGCAGCAGAGCCCTCCGAGGTCCCGGAGAGGATGGGGACTTACCTTGCAGGGGGGAGAAAGGGTCATCCTCAGCATTCACACACAATACTGGCGTCCTCACTTCCCCCAGCTTTTTGCAGGGACTGGCATGATGATAATAGTCATCACATGACTGGTAACCGAAGACAACGGAGGTATATCGCTCATCAAATTCCCGAATAGAGCGAGACTGCAATCAGAAAACAACCAAGGATGAAGAATGCGAGACAGAGGAGCAGAGCTCCAGTTGGGTTCTAATGAGAAACATTAGAAACATGAGAAACATGAGAAACATGTTCTTGGGCTCTGATAATATTTTTGGGTCCACAGGACTCTGAACACTGACATCTGTGACCAGAACTTTAGAATAGTTCAGCGTCATCGTTCCATCATACAGAATGAGCCTTATGGACACCTAGACAATGCCACCCAGTGTCCTCTTCTGCCCATAACCAACTTCTCTAGAGCTTCCTCTCCTCCCAGGAACTCTTTCCTCCCAAAAGACTTCTCCTAAAAGGCCCACAAACTCCTCCCTTCATCAGACTTTTCTAGAGCGTTCTCTCCTGATATACTGGACAGCCAGCCAATGCGACCCCAGTATCCTTTTCTACCCATAACCGACTTCTCTAGAGCTTCCTCTCCTCCCAGGAACTTTCCCCCTAAAGACATCTCTAAAGTTTCCTCCCCTACTAGGAATTCCTTCCGCCATAATGCTTCTCTAGAGCTTCCTCTCCTCCCTCAGGCCTCTGTAGAGCGTTTCCTCCTCCCAGGAACCCCTACCTCTGTCAGACTTCTCTAAAGCTTTCCTCTCATCCCAGGAACTCTTCCCTCCATAAAACTTCGCTAGAGCTTCCTTTCCTACCAGGAACCCGTCCCTCCTTTATATTTTACTAAAGCTTCCTCTCTTCCAGGAAGCTTCTTCTTTCATCAGGCCTCTGTAGAGCTTCCTCTCCTCCCAAGAACTCTTCCTTCCATCCAACTTCTCTCAAGCTTCCTCTCTTCTTGGGAACTCCTTCCTTCATCAGGCTTCTCTAGAGCTCACTCTCCTCCCTCCATCAGACTTCTCTAGAGCTTGCCCAGGAACTCTTCTCTCCATTAGACTTCGCTAGAGTTTCCTCTCCGACCAGGAACTTCTCCCTCCATCAGATTTGTCTAAAGCTTCCTCTTTTCCTGAAAACTCCTTCCTTTATTAGGCTTCTGTAGAGCTTTCTCTCCTACCAGGAACTGCTTCGTCCATTAGGCTTCTTTAGAGCTTCCTCTCCTCCCAGGAACTCTTCTCTCCATCAGGCCTCTCTGGAGCTTTCTCTCCTCCTAATAACTCCTCTTTCCATTCGACTTATCTAAAGCTTCCTCTATTCCCGGGAACTCCTTCCTTCATCAGGCTTCTCTAGAGCCTTCTCTCCTACCAGGAACTCCTTCATTCGTCAGGCTTCTTAGGATCTTCCTCTCCTCCCTTAACCAAGCTTTTCTAGAGCTTTCTCTCCTGATATACTGGACACCCAGCCAATGCCACCTCGGTATCCTCTTCTACCCATAATGCACTTCTCTAGAGCATCCTCTTCTCCCAGAAACTCCTTCCCCCTAAAGACTTCTCTAGAGTTTCTTCTGCTGCTAGGAATTCCTTTCCCCATAAGGCTTCTCTAGAGCTTCCTTTCCTACCAGGAACTCCTGCCTCCTCTCCTACCAGGAACTCCTGCCTCCCGGAAACTTTCCCTCTATCAGACTTCTCTAGAATCTCCACTTTTCCAGGAGCTCCTTCCTCCATCAGACTTCTCTAGAGCTTCCTCTCCTATCAAGAACTTCTGCCGCCATCAGATTTCTCTAAAGCTTCCTCTCTTCTCGGGAACTCCTTTCTTCATCAGGCTTCTGTAGAGCTTTCTCTCCTACTAGGAACTGCTTCCTTAATCAGGCTTTTTTAAAACTTTCTCTCCTCCCAGGAACTCCTCCCTCAGGCCTCTCAAGAGCTTCCTCTCCTCCCAGAAACCCCTCCCTCTATCAGACTTCCCTAGAACTTTCTCTCTTCCTAGCAACTCCTCCCTCTATCTGACTTCTCTAGAGCCTTCCTCTCATTCCAGGAACTCTTCCCTCTATTAAACTTCGCTAGAGCTTCCTCTCTTACCAGGAACTCCTCTTGCCATCAGACTTCTCTAAAGCGTCTTCTTTTCCTGGGAATTCCCTTATCAGGCTTCTCTAGAGCTTACTCTTCTCCCTTCATCAGGCCTTTCTAGAGTTTGCTTGCTACCAAGAACTCATTTCTCTATCAGGCTTCTTTAGGGCTTACGCTCCTCTGTCTTTTCACAATTCTCTAGGACTTCCTCTCCCACCAGGAACTCCTCAGACTTCTCTAGAGATTACCCTCCCCTCTTAAACTAGTTCCTTCATCAGACTCCTCTAGAGATTCCTCCCCATTCTGAAACTCTTTCCCCCCACCAGACCTCTATAAAGGTGCTTCACCACCCAGAATCTTCCTTCTCCATCATATTTCTCTACTGCTTTCTCTCCTTCCAGGAACTCCTTCCTCCATCAGATTACTCTAGATCTTCATCTCCTCCCAGTTGTTTCTTCCTCTATTAGAATTTTCTAGAGCTTCCTCTCCTCCCAGAAAGTCCTCCCTCCATCAGACTTCTCTAAAGCTTCCCTTCTTTCCTAGGAACTCCTTCCGCCATCAGGTTTCTCTAGAGCTTACTCCCCTCTTGAGAACTTCTTCCTTCATCAAACTTCACCCAAAGGACTGCTCTAGAGCTTCCTCTCCTCACAGAAACCCTTTCCTCAACAGACTTCTCTAGAGCTTCCTCTCCTCCTAGGAACTCTTCCCTGCATTTGACTTCACTAGAGCTCCCTCTCCTCACAGGAACCCTTCCCTCCATTAGACTTCTCTAGAGTTTCCTCCACCCATGAACTCTTCCCTCCATTGTACTTCTCTAAAGCCCCGCCCCCCCCACCCCTCTCAAGAACTCCTTCCTTCATGAAACTTCACCCAAAAGTCTCCTCTAGATCTTCCTCTCCTCACAGAAATTCTCTAGAACTCCCTCTCTTCCTATAAACTCCTTTCCCAACAGACTTCTCTATAGCGATTGCAAAGCTTCGTTTTTTTTAAATAACAAACCAGTCATACTTACCTCCACTGTGCAGTTCATTTTGCACAGAGTGGCCCTGATCATCCTCTTCTGGGGCCCCTCGGCGGCGCTATCAGCTCCTCCCTGCATCATATAACCCTCTAGGAGAAGCGCTCTTCCGGGGGGTTACCTTGAGGGTATGCTCCCGAGTCCAGCATTTGCATCCATAGACGCAGAATGTAGAATTCGGCCCCGCCCCCCGGCGACCGTGTCATTGGATTTGATTGACAGCAGCGGGAGCCAGTGGCTGCGCTGCTCTCAATCTATCCAATCAATAGCCGAGAACCCCGGACAGAGAGAAAGAACGCATCTCCGCCGTGGGAATTACAGGGCTTAGGTGAGTAAAACGGGGGGACTAGGGGGCCAGTCACTGTCAGAAGTTTTTTCACCTTAATGCATATAATGCATTAAGGTGAAAAAAACACGAGGGTTTACAACCCCTTTAATGTCCTCCTAGGAACTCCTTCTTCTTTCAGACTCCTTAATAATGATCCCCTCCCCCCTCACAAGAGAAGTCTCCACCTCAGTCTAGCTGGATCGGCTTCTCTAAGCCTGCCTGTCCTGTATTTATGAAAATTTGCCTAGTGACCTCTTTTCCTAGATGGGCACCGTTTTTCTAGAAAGTTCCCTTAACCTCTTTTACCTCTTTTATCTATTAGTACATTTTGGACCCTGGGGTCCGGAACATTCCGAATCCTTCCTGGGACTCTGATCTCACCTGTAATATATGTTCCACATCCAGAACCTTTCCGATGATATCCCGGTACCTGTGATGAAAGAAAACGAGCCATGGACATAGAAAGAGATATAGCAGAGCAAGGTGCCAACAAAAGGTCAACCTTGGACCAACTAATCAAGATCCCACACTGTTATGTGGTTGGTGGCCATCACTTACTTAAGCATGGTGTTCCGCAGGCTGGAGGCCAGGTTTCGGTTGAACAGGAAGTAATTTAGTGGCCTCTCCAGTGAGGAGGTGGATACAAACACGTCCCAGGGGGTGGAGAACACCAGCGCAGCCTGGAGCTGAGACCTGGAGCCGGTAGAGGCCAAATAATTCAGGAGAACCATCCTAGAGGGAGGAATAAATAGCTGAAATATGGAACCTCCAACCTCAAAGTTCTGCCTCCCTGTCCCTTCTGCTGTGGCATGAATTGTTGATTTTTCACTTAATAAAGGTGAAAATAATTTTTTGAGTGCGCCTGTCCAGGATTTTTCTCAAACTTCATTGCTACAAGCATTGGCAGCACCTGTGTCTTCCAGTCTAGAGGAGAGGTTTGTTCCTGATTGACCTGCCTAGAGCGGTGATATTTCTTTCCCAAAGTTCTGCCATCACGGTTAAGGGACACATGATGCTTCCTTTACCTCTCGGGTTACTGTTGGACTCTTATCTCCTTCTACAAGGCCATACAACAATATTGTGGCTTAAAGCCTAAATTTGGGCAACACTTTTCTCTAGTTTCACATGGAGAGGGCCTCCGTCATTCAATTCCTCCAGAGTTTAAAGAAGAACTCAAACCACCAAATACACGTGTACATAATGCTCTGCTGGACTCACCCGCCCAGCGAGACCCCCACTGCCAGCAGAGGGGCCCCGGGGTTGCGACTCCGGACATGTTCCACCACCCTGCTCAGGTCTTCAGTGTTAGAGGCACAGAACGTTCGATGAGTCTGCAAAGAGAAGAAGACTTATAACAACTGCCGTCCCCGGATCTCCACTGCCACCACCAATGTCTAGAACTCACCAGGAGCTCCTCTCCTCCAAAACCACGATTATTGAACACCACGCACCTGCCAAGAGAGACAGACTTTTCATAAAGCCAACTAACGTGTGCAGAACTCCTGCGCCCACCTTGGCCCGCTGATGAGTTTAGGGGCCATACATTTCGGCAACTTATCAAACCCAAAACTGTAACTAATGCCAAAGTATCTTCCTTAGTTTAGGATGGTGAAGGACTAAAGCTCCTGTTAAGTTTCCCTTGCTGTCTGTGTTCCCGCTATGGAGATTCGGGTTTCGCTTTGTCCTGTGACCATTGTCAGCTGGGAAGATCCAAAATCAGGAGTTGCCACCAGAACCGGAAATCTTCCAATGGGGACACAGATTCTGGTGATGACTGTCTAGGAGGGGCTTTCCCTCACTTTGGAGGGATGTCCTCTCACTTCCTGTTTGCTGTGTCTTTTAGACAGAAAGTGAAGGGAAATCTTCCCAGAGGGACACAGAATCGGGTAATTGGTGTAGATCAGGTGTCTCCAAATTTTCTAAACAAAGGGCCACTTTACAGTCCATCAGACTTTAGGAGGGCAAGTTTGTGGCCATTGGGAGTAAAAAATGTCCCAGCATCAGTGGGAGTAAACAATCCCCCCATCATTGGTGTCAGTAGGAGAAAATGTGCCCCATTATTGGTGTCATTGGGAGAAATTGTTACATTCTATTGAGTATGGTGGCCCTTAGGATAAGTAGGATGAAGTAACTGGAGTAGATCTTGGATTATGAGTAGATGAATACATCTGGTCTTCTATTGTTTGCATTGTATTGTTCATGTAGTGACCCTGATGCAGCGTACACACGGTCGGACTTTTCGACCAGACTGGTCCGATGGACCGAGTCCGGCGGACAATCCGATCGTGTGTGAGCTTCATCGGACCTTCAGCTGACTTTTCCAGTCTAAAATCTGACAGACTTTAGATTTGGAACATACTTCAAGTCTTTACGTTGTAACTCCGCCAGACCCAGAAATCCGCTCGTCTGTATGCTAGTCTGACGGACAAAAACCAACGCTATTATAATTAGTATCCGAATATACCGGATCCTTCTCATTGCTCTACATCTGTTGAGTCTATAAACTCTCCTCCCATCTTATTGGCTGATGTTATATAAAAGAACTATGAACTGTATGTGATCACTGTGGATGAGGAGACCCACCACTCACCTACTATACAGTGCACTACCCACATGACAGCCAATCAGATCTCTCCATTCACTGTGCGCTCTGGTCAGAGCTGGATTGTGATTGGCTCTCATGGAAGGTCTCACCTGTATCCGTCAGTGCGGGCCCGCTGTACCAGGTGCAGGATGTAGGACTGATGGCTGTTCCCGGTCAGTCCCGGTAATAGGAGGACTGTAGGACGAGAGGAGGATTCTGGGAATTGTGCGCTGCCCTCATTGTCAGTCCAATCCAGAGATATCTGACCACCATCTGCCGTGCTGATCACCTCGCTGTGAGAGGACACAACAGGAGACATTGTCATATATACCATATATACACATTCACACATTGATATATAGCACAGCTCATCGATTTATGATAAGCCGATGTATCGCATGTGGGAGGGGCATAATACACACGGTCCCGCCCAGCATGCTCACTGCTAGACCTTGTCCCCATGTATTATTATGTATTACATACAAATATAACCGCTCCTCTATTTTACAGCTCCTTAACTCATTATAAATAAACGAGCGGCTACCGTGTTCCCCCTGCCAGTATCCATACAGGAACCTATCCATCTCCTGAGCCCAGAAGCCGGGCCTGTCTCCTCTCACACAACATGACATATTTATCGGCCCCTTCCCCCACTCTCTATCCTGACATCCGTTCCCTGCAGCAGCCGGTGGGAGAGAGAGGAAGGCCGGAAGCACTGCAGGGGAAGGAGGAGGTGTAACAGGGGGGCACTCAGGAGTGCCCAGGCAGCAGGAGGAACGGGAACTTGTACAGGAGGGGGTGATGGGGGTGGTGGCATTTACTGGAACCTATCCTCTGTAGCTGCCCCCTGCAGCAGCTGAAAGCTGGCTTCTTCTCCTCTCCCTCCCGCTGGCTTTCAGCTGCTGCGGGGGAAGCTACAGAGGATAGGTTCCAGTAAATGCCACCCCGCCGCACTGATCACCCCCCTCCTGTACAGGTTTCCCTTCCTTTTGCTTATCAGCTGCCCAGGCCCTCCTGTTGAACTGGTGGGGCCCAGGTCCTGTACAGAAAGACCAGTGGTACCCCCTTATCGGTGGCCCTGGCAAGGATGGTGAAAGATGCCAGGGATGGTAATCAGTGCTGGAGATGGTGATTAATGCTAGTGATCAGTATCAGGGATGGTGATCAGTATCAGGGATGGTGATCAATGTCGGTGATGGTGATCAGTGCTGAGAATGGTGATCAATGCCAGTGAGGGTGATCAGTACCGAGAATAGTGATCAGTACCAGGGATGGTGATCAGTGTTAGGAATGGTGATCAATCCCGGTGAGGGTGATCAGTACAGGGAATGGTGATCAGTACCAGGGATTGTGATCAGTGTCAGGAATGGTGATCAATGCCAATGAGGGTAATCAATATTGGGAATAGCGATCAGTGTCAGGGATGGTGATCAATGCCGGTGATGGTACCAATGCCGCTTATGGTGATCAGTACCAGGGACGGTGATCAATGCTGGTGATGGTGATCAGTACTGGGAATGGTGATCAATACCAGTGAGGGTGATCAATACCGGGAATAGTGATCAGTACCAGGGATTGTGATCAGTGTCAGGAATGGTGATCAATGCCAGTGAGGGTGATCAGTATGGGGAATGGTGATCAGTACCAGGGATGGTGATCAGTGTCAGGAATGGTGATCAATCCCAGTGAGGGTGATCAATACTGAGAATAGTGATCAGTACCAGGGATGGTGATAAGTGTCAGGAATAGTGATCAATGCCGGTGAGGGAGATCAGAACCGAGAATGGTGATCAGTGGCAAGGATTGTGATCAATAACAGGGATTGTGATCAGTGTCAGGAATGGTGATCAATCCCAGTGAGGGTGATCAATACTGAGAATAGTGATCAGTACCAGGGATGGTGATAAGTGTCAGGAATAGTGATCAATGCCGGTGAGGGAGATCAGAACCGAGAATGGTGATCAGTGGCAAGGATTGTGATCAATAACAGGGATTGTGATCAGTGTCAGGAATGGTGATCAATGCCAGTGAGGGTGATCAATACTGGGAATAGTGATCAGTGTCAGGGATGGTGATCAATGCCGCTTATGGTGATCAGTACCAGGGACGGTGATCAATGCCGGTGATGGTGATCAGTACTGGGAATGGTGATTAGTACCAGGGATGGTGATCAATGCCAGTGAGGGTGATCAATACCGGGAATAGTGATCAGTGTCAGGGATGGTGATCAGTGTCAGGGACGGTGATCAATGCCGGTGATGGTAATCAGTACCGGGAATAGTGATCAGTACCAGGGATGGTGATCAGTGTCAGGAATGGCGATCAATACCGGCGATGGTGATCAGAACATCATCTGACCCTCCATAACACCAAACTGGTAATATTTAGAAGACATTATATTTATACCTTCATATAAAGACATCAGTCTGGATGTTGTCCTAACAAGGCCTCATATACTGTGGCGGTGTATGGTGCAGTGGGTGGATGTTGCCCCATATACTGTGGCGGTGTACGGTGCAGTGGGTGGATGTTGCCCCATATACTGTGGCGGTGTACGGTGCAGTGGGTGGATGTTGGCCTCATATACTGTGGCGGTGTACGGTGCAGTGGGTGGATGTTGGCCCATATACTGTGGCGGTGTACGGTGCAGTGGGTGGATGTTGGCCCATATACTGTGGCGGTGTACGGTGCAGTGGGTGGATGTTGCCCCATATACTGTGGCGGTGTACGGTGCAGTGGGTGGATGTTGCCCCATATACTGTGGCGGTGTACGGTGCAGTGGGTGGATGTTGGCCCCATATACTGTGGCGGTGTACGGTGCAGTGGGTGGATGTTGGCCCATATACTGTGGCGGTGTAAGGTGCAGTGGGTGGATGTTGCCCCATATACTGTGGCGGTGTACGGTGCAGTAGGTGGATGTTGCCCCATATACTGTGGCGGTGTACGGTGCAGTGGGTGGATGTTGCCCCATATACTGTGGCGGTGTACGGTGCAGTGGGTGGATGTTGCCCCATATACTGTGGCGGTGTAAGGTGCAGTGGGTGGATGTTGCCCCATATACTGTGGCGGTGTACGGTGCAGTGGGTGGATGTTGCCCCATATACTGTGGCGGTGTAAGGTGCAGTAGGTGGATGTTGGCCCATATACTGTGGCGGTGTACGGTGCAGTGGGTGGATGTTGGCCCCATATACTGTGGCGGTGTACGGTGCAGTGGGTGGATGTTGCCCCATATACTGTGGCGGTGTACGGTGCAGTGGGTGGATGTTGCCCCATATACTGTGGCGGTGTACGGTGCAGTAGGTGGATGTTGGCCCATATACTGTGGCGGTGTACGGTGCAGTGGGTGGATGTTGGCCCCATATACTGTGGCGGTGTACGGTGCAGTGGGTGGATGTTGCCCCATATACTGTGGCGGTGTACGGTGCAGTGGGTGGATGTTGCCCCATATACTGTGGCGGTGTACGGAGCAGTGGGTGGATGTTGCCCCATATACTGTGGCGGTGTACGGAGCAGTGGGTGGATGTTGCCCCATATACTGTGGCGGTGTATGGTGCAGTGGGTGGATGTTGGCCCATATACTGTGGCGGTGTACGGTGCAGTGGGTGGATGTTGCCCCATATACTGTGGCGGTGTACGGTGCAGTGGGTGGATGTTGCCCCATATACTGTGGCGGTGTATGGTGCAGTGGGTGGATGTTGGCCCATATACTGTGGCGGTGTACGGTGCAGTGGGTGGATGTTGGCCCATATACTGTGGCGGTGTACGGTGCAGTGGGTGGATGTTGGCCCATATACTGTGGCGGTGTACGGTGCAGTGGGTGGATGTTGGCCCATATACTGTGGCGGTGTACGGTGCAGTGGGTGGATGTTGCCTCATATACTGTGGCGGTGTAAGGTGCAGTGGGTGGATGTTGCCCCATATACTGTGGCGGTGTACGGTGCAGTGGGTGGATGTTGGCCTCATATACTGTGGCGGTGTACGGTGCAGTGGGTGGATGTTGGCCCATATACTGTGGCGGTGTACGGTGCAGTGGGTGGATGTTGGCCCATATACTGTGGCGGTGTACGGTGCAGTGGGTGGATGTTGCCCCATATACTGTGGCGGTGTACGGTGCAGTGGGTGGATGTTGCCCCATATACTGTGGCGGTGTACGGTGCAGTGGGTGGATGTTGGCCCCATATACTGTGGCGGTGTACGGTGCAGTGGGTGGATGTTGGCCCATATACTGTGGCGGTGTAAGGTGCAGTGGGTGGATGTTGCCCCATATACTGTGGCGGTGTACGGTGCAGTGGGTGGATGTTGCCCCATATACTGTGGCGGTGTACGGTGCAGTGGGTGGATGTTGCCCCATATACTGTGGCGGTGTACGGTGCAGTGGGTGGATGTTGCCCCATATACTGTGGCGGTGTAAGGTGCAGTGGGTGGATGTTGCCCCATATACTGTGGCGGTGTACGGTGCAGTGGGTGGATGTTGCCCCATATACTGTGGCGGTGTAAGGTGCAGTAGGTGGATGTTGGCCCATATACTGTGGCGGTGTACGGTGCAGTGGGTGGATGTTGGCCCCATATACTGTGGCGGTGTACGGTGCAGTGGGTGGATGTTGCCCCATATACTGTGGCGGTGTACGGTGCAGTGGGTGGATGTTGCCCCATATACTGTGGCGGTGTACGGAGCAGTGGGTGGATGTTGCCCCATATACTGTGGCGGTGTACGGAGCAGTGGGTGGATGTTGCCCCATATACTGTGGCGGTGTATGGTGCAGTGGGTGGATGTTGGCCCATATACTGTGGCGGTGTACGGTGCAGTGGGTGGATGTTGCCCCATATACTGTGGCGGTGTACGGTGCAGTGGGTGGATGTTGCCCCATATACTGTGGCGGTGTATGGTGCAGTGGGTGGATGTTGGCCCATATACTGTGGCGGTGTACGGTGCAGTGGGTGGATGTTGGCCCATATACTGTGGCGGTGTACGGTGCAGTGGGTGGATGTTGGCCCATATACTGTGGCGGTGTACGGTGCAGTGGGTGGATGTTGGCCCATATACTGTGGCGGTGTACGGTGCAGTGGGTGGATGTTGGCCCATATACTGTGGCGGTGTACGGTGCAGTGGGTGGATGTTGCCCCATATACTGTGGCGGTGTACGGTGCAGTGGGTGGATGTTGCCTCATATACTGTGGCGGTGTACGGTGCAGTGGGTGGATGTTGCCCCATATACTGTGGCGGTGTACGGTGCAGTGGGTGGATGTTGCCCCATATACTGTGGCGGTGTATGGTGCAGTGGGTGGATGTTGCCTCATATACTGTGGCGGTGTATGGTGCAGTGGGTGGATGTTGCCCCATATACTGTGGCGGTGTATGGTGCAGTGGGTGGATGTTGCCTCATATACTGTGGCGGTGTATGGTGCAGTGGGTGGATGTTGCCCCATATACTGTGGCGGTGTACGGTGCAGTGGGTGGATGTTGGCCCCGGGTTTACATTGACCTCCGGAATACAGAACCTCCAATGACTCCTCCCCTCCCCCACACATGGCCGGACTTTAGTCTGCTTTTAGTTTGAGAAAGTTTTTGCTTATTTTTTTGTAGAAGAGATCAGAATTTGTCCAATCACAGCGCAGCGTCTGAGAGATCTGAAATCATCCGATGTCATCTGTATAGATCACCATAGAATGCCGGAGGAGCCCCGACTAAAATGTCTATTCATAGATAAGAATGGGGCGTACCGAGATAGTGGGACACCCAATGTGGATCATTGTTACCCTCCCCCTCCCTCATCACTCCATATAATACTAATCACCATGTTCCTATAAAATTATAAGAAAAGAACACAGACACCATTACACTAGATTAGGGATGGTGGGAACCCCTCATAATGGGCACAGCAGGTGTACAGACCTAGGAGCTCAGATCAGGGATGGTGGGAACCCCTCATAATGGGCACAGCAGGTGTACAGACCTAGGAGCTCAGATCAGGGATGGTGGGAACCCCTCATAATGGGCACAGCAGGTGTACAGACCCAGGAACTCAGCACAGGGATGGTGGGGGCCCCTCATAATGGGCACATCGGGTGTACAGACCCTGGAAGAGTCCCCCTTTATAAAGCACCCCTGTGACTTACTTCCTGTAGGTAGGTGGTGGTCGGGAGAGCAGTAATACTCGGACGATGGTCTGGAGTCTCCCCCCTACACACCAGAACGTGGGTCGGTAGTCGCTCTTCACCACGGGGCAGTAAGACTCCAGGAACTGGCGGAAATGTCCTGCCGCCACCAATCGTGGTCTCTGCAACCAATCACAGACAGGAGAGATGTGGTAATGTGCGTTCTCTGTATATATAAATGTACAGTGTATAGGCCATCCTCTGTGTTATGGATGGGGGGGTGGGGATGTACCCCTGTCAGGTTATTATTACTTTCCATAATCCATTGTAATACTGGATCGGGTGTCCCCATCGGAGGATATCTCATCACTTCATGATCTGGTGACAACACTTTCAATTTCTCATCACTTCTCTTTCTGGTTTTGTATTTCTCACTACTTCCTGTTCTGGTGACAACATTTTGAATTTCTCACTACTTCCTGTTCTGGTGACGACATTTTGTATTTCTCACTACTTCCTGTTCTCGTGACAACTTGAACTTCTCACTACTTCCTGTCCTGACGACATTTTGTATTTCTCACTATTTCCTGTTCTGGTGACATTTTGAATTTCTCACTACTTCCTGTTCTGGTGACATTTTGAATTTCTCACTACTTTCTATTCTGGTGACAACATTTTGTATTTGTCACGACTTCCTGTTCTGGGATGAAATTTTGAATTTCTCACTACTTCCTGTTCTAGTGACATTTTGTATTTCTCACTACTTCCTGTTCTGGTGACAACATTTTGAATCTCTCACTACTTCCTGTTCTGGTGACAACATTTTGAATCTCTCACTACTTCCTGTTCTGGTGACATTTTGTATTTCTCACTACTTCCTGTTCTGGTGACAACATTTTGAATCTCTCACTACTTCCTGTTCTGGTGACAACATTTTGAATCTCTCACTACTTCCTGTTCTGGTGACATTTTGTATTTCTCACTACTTCCTGTTCTGGTGACAACATTTTGAATCTCTCACTACTTCCTGTTCTGGTGACAACATTTTGAATCTCTCACTACTTCCTGTTCTGGTGACATTTTGTATTTCTCACTACTTCCTGTTCTGGTGACAACATTTTGAATCTCTCACTACGTCCTGTTCTGGTGACAACATTTTGAATCTCTCACTACTTCCTGTTCTGGTGACATTTCGATCTCTCATTACTTCCTGTTCTAGTGACATTTAGAATTCCTCACTACCTCCTGCTGACATTTTGTATTTCTCACTACTTCCTGTTCTGGTGACAACATTTAGAATTTCTCATCGCTTCCTGTCTCGGTGACACCAGGACAGACAGAGGGTGAATCTCCCCAGCGAGGACATGGAGAGGAATAAACTGCTAACAGAGAATCTAATCCCTCCCCAATCCATCCACATCCAAACCTCGATCCTGGCCAGATCCGACCCCACAGTGTATGTGTCTCAGATCTGTCCTGGATCTGACATCCCCCCCCCCCATCAGTGAGTGTCGGAGTCCTGAGGACGGACATGACAGACGGTGACACTGACCTTACAGATGTAGTGCAGGTAGTAGCAGCCCCAGGTGACACCGACCCCCAGGAGCAGTGCGGACAGGGAGGGGCTGGGAAGAGACCATCGGAGCCGCCATTCCACCGACATGTTACCGACTACACCACACACACACCGATCTGTCACCGATCTGTCACCAATCTATCATCAATGACACACCGATCTATCACCGATTACACCGATCTGTCACCAATCTATCATCAATGACACACCGATCTGTCACCGATCACACCGATCTGTCACCAATCTATCATCAATGACACACCGATCTGTCACCGATCACACCGATCTGTCACCAATCTATCATCAATGACACACCGATCTGTCACCGATCACACCCCAATCTGTCACCAATCTATCATCAATGACACACCGATCTGTCACCGATCACACCGATCTGTCACCAATCTATCATCAATGACACACCGATCTGTCACCGATCACACCGATCTGTCACCAATCTATCATCAATGACACACCGATCTGTCACCGATCACACCGATCTGTCACCAATCTATCATCAATGACACACCGATCTGTCACCGATCACACCCCAATCTGTCACCAATCTATCATCAATGACACACCGATCTGTCACCGATCACACCGATCTGTCACCAATCTATCATCAATGACACACCGATCTGTCACCGATCACACCGATCTGTCACCAATCTATCATCAATGACACACCGATCTGTCACCGATCACACCGATCTGTCACCAATCTATCATCAATGACACACCGATCTGTCACCGATCACACCGATCTGTCACCAATCTATCAATAATCACACCGATCTGTCACCGATCACACCGATTTGTCACCAATCTATCAATAATCACACCGATCTGTCACCGATCACACCGATTTGTCACCAATCTATCAATAATCACACCGATCTGTCACCGATCACACCGATTTGTCACCAATCTATCAATAATCACACCGATCTGTCACCGATCACACCGATCTGTCACCAATCTATCATCAATGACACACTGATCTGTCACCGATCTATTACCAGTCACACACAGATCAATCACCAATCTATCATCAATCACACACCGACCTGTCACTGATCTATCACCAATCAATCATCAATCACACACTGATTTGGCACTGATCACACCCCGATCTGTCATCAATCTATTATCAATCACACTCTGATCTGTCACCGATCTGTCATCAATCACACACCAATCACACCGATCTGTCACCAATCTATTATCAATCACACTCTGATCTGTCACCGATCACACAGATCTGTCCCTAATTGATCATCAATCACACACTGATTTGGCACTGATCACACCCCGATCTGTCATCAATCTATTATCAATCACACTCTGATCTGTCACCGATCTGTCACCAATCACACCGATCTGTCACCAATCTATTATCAATCACACTCTGGTCTGTCACTGATCACACCGATCTGTCATCAATCACACACCAATCACTATGTAATGTAATAAAATAAAATACTGTCACCAATGGATCATCAATCACACACCGACCTATCACTGATCTATCACCAATCTATTATTAATCACACTCTGATCTGTCACCGATCACACCGATCTGTCACTTACCTATCACCAATCTATCATCAATCACTCACTGATCTGTCACCGATCACACCGATCTGTCACTTACCTATCACCAATCTATTATCAATCACTCACTGATCTGTCACCGATCACACACACACACACACGGATCTGACGGTGATCACATCCAGTCAATGTGACACAGTGCAACTCTTCCCAGCAAGTTTCGTACAGCAGTGCAGCACTTCCAGAGTCCCTCCCACAGGAAGTAACAAACCCCCCCCCTGCCAGGGTTCTGGGCAGCCATCTTGGTTGAGGGCAGTGTAGTTAACCCCTGACCGCCCAGAGAGGATCTCTTGGTTCTGAGGACTTTACTGTGGTGACAAATTCTCACTTTATTGATCTTTAAATAGGTGAACTGAGAACATGGAACATTCCTGGGAATTCTGCGTCCGTACGATGAATGTCGGTGGCTGCGGCAGATTCATGTACAGGAGATGTGCCTGAATTACAAAAACAAAACAAAAACAACAACAACCTTATAATATAGACCCTCCGCTCCACCCTAATGACCGTCCTCATGAACCATACGGTGGGATTCTTCAATCGATTCGTCACAGGCTCAGCGCCTGAATGCATAGCTCCCAACTGTCCCTAATTTGGAGCAATGTCCCTCTGTCCCTCTTTCCTCCTCATTTGTCCCTCATTTTGGTCTGATCTATATAGTTGTAAATAAAATGCACTTTTTACCTTTTTAAAAAAGTGTTTTCCAGCGCTAAACCTTTCAACCTGTTTCTAAATTGCTGCATTTGTAAATTTCAAAAGCCAATATAAAGGAATAGTAGTGGTAAAAAAAAAAAAAAAACACTCGTGGGTTTACCTAATACATTTTTTTGTATAATTCCCCTTTAAGGGGGCGTGGCAGGGGGTGTGTCCTATGCCTGCAGGCTTTAGCTAATAGGTGTCCTTCATTCCCATCTCAAAAGGTTGGGAGGTGCGTGAATGTAAAATTGTCTCACATAATAATCCTTTGTTTTATGGCTTTAACCACTACTGTACTATACTTATGGTGACTTCTATTATGGAGATAGATTGCACATTACTTATTTGTAACTTTACCTTATTAATAAACTTCAACTGTTTAAAACAAAAGAAGTACTTGGATTTATCGCATACGATGGATGTATCTCTAGAAAATTGTTGCCGCCCCTATCATTTATATACATTATATATATATATACATCTATATATCTCTATCTATCTATCTATCTATCTATCTATCTATCTATCTATCTATCTATCTATCTATCTATCTATCTATCTATCTATCTATCTATCTATATATATCTATATCTATATCTATAGATATAGATATAGATATATCTATATATCTATATATATATATATATACATATATAGATATATATATATTGGTCATTACTGCCTGGGAAAGTGTGTGTGTGTGTGTGTGTGCGGGGGGGGGGGGGGGGTGTACTCTACTGGCCACTAAGTTTTTGGATGTGGGGGGTGGGGTGGCTTATTCTGTTGGCCACTAATGTCTGAAAAGGGGGGGGGTATATTTTATTGGCCACGAATGCTTAAATAGAAGGGGTATTCTACTTGCGACTAATGCCTGGAAAGCAGGGGGTGGAGTAGCCTGTTGGCCACTAATGGCAGGAAATTTGAGGGTATTCTGCTGGCCACTAATGCCTGGAAAATGGGGGGAGGGGGGGGGTATTTGAATGGCACCTAATGCCTGGAAAGGGGGGAGGTATTCTGCTGGCTTTTAATGCTTGGAAAGGAGGGGTGTTCTGCCAGCCACTAATGCTGAGAAATGAAAGGGGACCGGCCACTAATGGCTGGTGAAATACTTTAATGGCTACTAATTCCTCTGAGAAGGTCTTATGGCTGTAAATGCCTGGTATGGGGAGGGAGGTTGGCTCCTGGCCACCATGGCCAGGGAGTGAGGAGGGTGTTTCTATTGGCCACTAATGCCTGGGAGGAGAGGGGATAGTCTTCTGGCCACAAATCCCTGATGTGAAAGGGGGGGGGGGGTGGCACGGGGGGGGGAGGGGGACATTAGCGGCTTTACTAGTCACCAGGGCTTTTTTTCAGCAGGAACTAGGGGGAACTCAGTTCCACCACCTCTGGCTCAGGTCTTCTGCTCCCTGCTCACCACTATCACTTGGTAACACTGAAGTCCAGCTTCTGTGTTTACAAGTGATAGCTTATCTCCCAGTAGCTCCCACAGGTCAGATCTTCTGCGCAGATCCCACTGGGTGCCGGACAGGGACAAGGGAGATACAGAACAGGTGCACCCTAGATGGTCTCCATTTTTTCCCTGGTGACCAGTTGTTGACGCTCCTACTGCATGATCTGCCTTGCAAGTGACTGTAGTATAGTATAGTATAGTATGCTGCGAGGTACTACAGCCGGATAGGTGCTTCAGCTTAATATTGCAACAAAGGTAAGACATATGACAGATGGTGGAACTTTTAAGGAGGGGGGAGAAGATGAGGGCAGTGGAGGGAGGGGTTGTATGTAAAGGGAAGAGCTACTATTTTATGCCATTTGACAGGTATGTGATTGTGGCGGGCATGGTTGAGTTCCTGCACCTCTTCTCTGAGAAAAAAAGCCCTGCTAGTCACTAATGTCTGGGAAGGGACATGGGTTATTCTACTAGCCAATAATACATGGAAAGGGGCAGGGGACCATTCTTCTCACTATTATAAACTAATAATATGGATGGGAAACTCTACCTGCCATTATTGCCCCCAATGGGGCCCATAGAAAGGACTGGCCCTAATGGATTAGGAAGGGGGGGGGGGTTCCACTAACTGTCAATGCCTGGTAAGGGGATTAATTCTACTGGCAACAAACGCCTGGGAAAGGGGGGCGGGGACTCTACAGGCTACTAATGTCTGGGGGGGGGGGGTGTATTCCTCTACTAAAGCCTGTGAAGAGAAGGATGTTCTATTGGACCATAATGTCTGGGAGGAGGAGAGGGTATAGTCTATTGGGCACTAGTATCTGGCAGTGGTTACTAATGTTCGGGAAGGGAGGGGTGTTCTCCTGGTTGCTAAAATCTGGGAAGATGGAGTGAAGGGATATTCTACTGGCTAGCAATGGGAATGGGAAAGAAGAGGAATATTTTACTGGCCACGAATGTCTGGGAATGGGAGGATATTCTATGGGCCACTAATCTATGGGCCACTAATGTCTGGGAATGGGAGGATATTCTATGGGCCACTAATGTCTGTGAATGGGAGGATATTCTATGGGCCACTAATGTCTAGGAATGGGAGGATATTCTATGGGCCACTAATGTCTGGGAATGGGAGGATATTCTATGGGCCACTAATGTCTGGGAATAGGAGGATATTTTATGGGCCACTAATGTCTGGAGATGGGAGGATATTCTATGGGCCACTAATGTCTGGGAATGGAAGGATATTCTATGGGTCACTAATGTCTGGGAATGGGAAGATATTCTATGGGCCACTAATGTCTGGGAATGGGAGGATATTCTATGGGCCACTAATGTCTGGGAATGGGAGGATATTCTATGGGCTACTAATGTCTGGGAGTGGGAGGATATTCTATGGGCCACTGATGTCTGAGAGTGGGATGATATTCTATGGGCCACTAATGTCTGGGAATGGGAGGATATTCTATGGGCCATTAATGTCTGGAGAGGAGGAGGTTATTGTATGGGCCATTACTGTTTGGGAGGAGGAGAGGGGACTACTCTACTGGCCACCAATACCTGGGATGGGTTGGTTCTCCCCACCCATCCCAGAAATGGCCCTTTACATCAGGAGTCATCATTTTACATCAGGAGTCACTCCTTTCACCTTAGAGTTCTCCCTTCACATCTAAGGGGCCTTTCACATCAGGAGTCCCCCTAAAAATCAGGAGTCCCCTTCACAATAGGAGTCGCTTTCTACATCAAGAGCCCCCTTTACTCTGCAGTATGTATGAAATGCACCCCTGAACTCTTCACTATGTATGTAGTGCACCTCCGAACTCTGTACATAGCACACCCCCAAACTCTGCACTTTGTACATAGCACACTCCTGAACTCTGCACTAACACCCCCCTCAAACTCTTTGTACGTACTGCACTCCTGGTATTTTATGCCCCTTTAAGACCTTCCCACCATTAGTGACATTTGTCCACCTTTACTATTTGATGCGGTTTGGGGGAGGGTTGTATACAGAGGTCAGACCTGAAGAGGGGTGAAAGTGTAATGTGGATGAGGGATGCAGAGGTAAGCAGCTGGGTAAGAAGGCTGAACTCTGCACTCTGTGTGTAGCGCACCCTTGAACTCTGCACTATGTACGTAGCACACCCCTGAACTCTGCACCATGTACATAGCGCACCCCTGGACTCTGCACTATGTACGTAGCCCACCCCTAAATGCTGCACTAAGTACGTAGCGCACCCCTGAACTCTGCACCATGTACGTAGCGCACCCCTGAACTCTGCACTATGTACATAGCGCACCCCTGGACTCTGCACTATGTACGTAGCCCACCCCTAAACTCTGCAATATGTACGTAGCCCACCCCTAAACTCTGCACTATGTACGTGGCACACCTCTGAACTCTGCACTATGTACATAGCACACCCCTGAACTCTGCACTATTTACGTAGCGCACTCCTGAACTCTGCACTAAAACCCTCCTCCCCAACTCCACACTTTGTACGTAATGCACTCCTGATATTTAATGCCCCTCACACTGTTAGTGAAATTTGTCCACATTCACTATTTGATGTGGTTTGGGGTAAAGGGTTGTATGCGAAGGTCAGACCTGAAGAGTGGTGAAAGTGTAATGTGGATGGGGGATGCAGAAGTAAGCAGCTGGGTAAGAAGGCTGAACTCTGCACTCTGTATGCAGCACACCCCTGAACTCTGCACTATGTATGTAGTGTACCCCTGAACTCTGCACTATGTACATAGCGTACCCCTGAACTCTGCATTATGTACGTAGCACACCCCTGAACTCTGCACTATGTACGTAAGGCACCCCTGAACTCTGCACTATGTACGTAATAGCGCACCCCTGAACTCTGTACATAGCACATCCCTGAACTCTGCACTATGCACGTAGCGCACCCCTGAAATCTGTACATAGCACACCCCTGAACTCTGCACTATGTACGTAGCGCACTCCTGAACTCTGCACTAAAACACACACCCCCACACACAAACTTCACACTTTCTACATAATGCACTCCTGGTATTTAATGCCCCTTTAAGACCCTCCCACCATTACTGAAATTTGTCCACATTCACTATTTGATGCGGTTTTGGGGAGGGTTGTATGCGGAGGTCAGACCAGAAGAGGGGTGAAAGTGTAATGTGGATGGGGGATGCAGAGGTAAGCAGCTGGGTAAGAAGGCTGAACTCTGCACTCTGTGTGTAGCGCACCCCTGAACTCTGCACTCTGTACGCAGCACATCCCTGAACTCTGTACTATGTACGTAGAGCACCCCTGAACTCTGCACTATGTATGTAGCACACCCCTGAACTCTGCACTATGTATGTAATGCACTCCTGAACTCTGCACTATGTACGTAGCGCACCCCTGAACTCTGTACATAGCACACCCCTGAACTATGTATGTAGCGCACTCCTGAACTCTGCACTAACACCCCCCCAAACTCCACACTTTGTATGTAATGCACTCCTGGTATTTAATGCCCCTTTGAGACCCTCCCACATTTACTATTTGATGCGGTTTGGGGGAGGTTTGTATGCGGAGGTCAGACCTGAAGGGGGTGAAAGTGTAATGTGGATGGGGGATGCAGGGGTAAGCAGCTAGGTAAGAAGGCTGAACTCTGTAACGCACCCCTAAACTCTGCACTATGTAGGTAGCGCACCCTTGAACTCTGCACTATGTACGTAGCGCACCCCTGAACTCTGTACTATGTACGCAGTGCATCCTTGAACTCTGCACTATGTACGTAGCACACCCCTAAACTCTGCACTATGTACATAGCGCACCCCTGAACTCTGTACATAGCACACCCCTGAACTATGTATGTAGCGCACTCCTGAACTCTGCACAATGTACGTAGCGCACCCCTGAACTCTGCACTATGTACGTAGTGCACCCTTGAACTCTACAGTATGTACATAGTACACCCCTGAACTTTGCACTATGTACGTAGCGCACCCCTGAACTTTGCACTATGTACGTAGCACACCCCTGAACTCTGTGTAGCTGTAAAACTTTTCATGTTATTCAAGGATAATTATCCTAAATTTTAATATTTTCTCTTAATAAAATATATCTTTTTATGAATTTTGTGTACTGTGTTCAAACTGGCACCACGATAGTCCATCTGCCTTTTTTCCCCTTTCCCCTTCTTGGTGACCTGTTTTTTTTTTTTGGGGGGGGGGGGGTTTTATGCTAGTAGGGGACGATTGGGGGGTATTTTTTGCTAGGAGGGGAAATTTGTGGGAGAGATTTTTTCTAGGATCGGGGATAGGGTGAGGGGACTTTGTGGCGGGAGGGGGGATTTGGATTGGGGGAGGAAAGAATTTATGCTTGAAGGAGAAATTTGAGGTGTATGTGGATTTGTGCTGGGGGCATATGGGCAGAAAGAGCTGGGGGGCGGCAAAGATTTGTGCTGGGAGGGGGGATTTGAGCAGGGGGGCAGATTTGTACTGGGAGGACGGGGAATTTATGCTTAAGGGGTGAGCATGCAGATTAGTGCTTAGTGCATCTTGGGGGGGGGGGGTGAAATTTGGCATGTTCGCCTTGGGCTCTAGTGAACCTTGTCCTGGCACTGGGAGTGCCCCTTCCCTCTCGGAGCTCACCTCACTGAGCTCTGAAGAGTGTAACTTCAGCTCTCTGCCCCCGCTTTTTTCTGACAGCTCAGACAAGCTTTATAAATTCAGTATTTTGAAGGGATGTAGAGGAGAGACAACTGCAGATAAACAGGTACAACGTCTGTAGGAGGATTGGTTTCATCTCTGTTTATCACCTGAGGATAGTCCCTGCACTGAGCATATGTCAGGTTTTCTAACCACTTTAAATCGAATGAACTAAAATGCACCAAAAGTGCGCATGAAGCATTTTTGGCAATGCACCAATGAACGGCATTGCATTGCACCATGTGAGTAAGGAGTTTGGTAATGTGTGTGTTAATACAATGCATTGGTGTGAACAAGAACTAAATGTTGGCATGTTGTTTCAAACCTGTATGAGCCATATATGAGAGACATTAGTGGTGAAGGTTTATCCCAGGGTACACCAACCATGCCACCAGAATCGGCTTCATCCCGATCATCACCTTACAGGAAGATTTCCCACAGGTGCTGGCAATGCTTGTACAATGAAGTAATTGGAAAAAGTCCTGGACAGCCGCTGTCAGGAGCCAGGGAGCGTCTCCGCTCGCCGGGCTCCGGGGCGCATGCGCGGTGGCCTGGCGCTTCGCCGCACACCCGTCCGCGGCCTGATGGTGCGGCGCGCACGGGTGCACGGCGGTCCCCGTGTGCGCGCCGTAGCCCGTGCGGGTGCCCGGTAGCGCGTCACACTGACGCGCTCGCCGGGCAGGGAGACTATTTCTGACGGCTCCAGCGTCCAGTCGGGTTGCTGGTTCGTCGTCAGCTCTCCCTGTCTCCCAGTGTCTGTGATATCCTGTTACCTGCCTGTTCCTGTGTACCAAACCCTGGCTTGCTAAACCTAAACTACTCTACCGGATTAACCCATTACCTGCCTGTCTCTGTGTACCAAACCCTGGCTTGCTAAACCTGACTACTCTACCGGATTAACCCATTACCTGCCTGTCTCTGTGTACCAAACCCTGGCTTGCTAAACCTAACTACTCTACCGGATTAACCCATTACTTGCCTGTCTCTGTGTATCAAACCTTGGCCTGTTAACCATTACTCTGCTGAATTGCCTGACACCCCCGACCTTAGCCTGCACTTACGGACTTCCTGCTGTTAGTTCGGCCTGCCTCACATTAACCTCTGTTTATCATTACAGTTTGCCTCTGCCTAGGTTCAGTCTCTATTCCTGGTCCCACCTACAGATCACAAGGCGCCCGCTTCCTAACCCCGTACCTCCTACCTCTCGGAAGCCCGTGCCTCCGCGTGCCCCCAGCTCTCTGTACCCATTTCAGGGGTCTGGGTGCGCGTGGTCGTAAGGGCGAGCCGCTCTCGGCATCTCGGCCTCGGTGAGTATTAGTCACGTGACAGTACGAACCAGCCAGATGTCCGAGGCCGACAGAGCGCGCTCTCCTCTGGAGATCCTGTGCCAACAGGTATCTACTCTTGCGGACTCGGTACAGAAATTGCAGGAAGGTTATACCCAAATTGACAACCGCCTTCAGCAGATCACAGGGTCTCTACCCTCCACAGCCGCAGCTCCCGCACCCAGCAGTGGAGGTCCACTTCCGCAGGCCTCCGCTAACCCCACTGTCGTCATGGCACTCCCGGAACCCAGGGTCCCTACACCCGAACGGTTCTCGGGGGACCGTAAGAAGTTTAGGGCCTTCAAGAATGCCTGCTCCCTTTATTTCGCTCTCCAACCGAGAACCTTCTCTTCGGAAATCGTTAAGGTGGGATTTGCGATTTCCCTACTTTCCGAAGAACCCCAAGCGTGGGCCCACAGCTTGATGGAACAGAGCAGTCCTGTTTTAAACACCATCGAGGCCTTCTTTGAGAGCATGTCCCAACTCTATGATGATCCGCAGCGTATGGCTACAGCTGAAGCCATCCTGCACCATCTCTCTCAAGGAAGACGACCTATTGAGGACTATACCGTGGAGTTCCGCAAATGGGCGGCCGATACAAATTGGAACGAGCCGGCCCTACGCTATCAATACCGCCAAGGCCTGGCAGAGTCACTTAAAGATGAATTGGCTAGGATGGAAACCCCTGCTTCCCTGGAAGAACTCATTCAGGCAGCCACGAAACTTGATAGGCGACTACGGGAGCGACGCTCAGAGCGTTTCCAAGGTCCACGACCCACCTGGGCATTACCAAGACCCCATTCCGCACAGACCCCAACCTCAACTACAGTTGCTGTTTCACCAGGTCCCGAGGTCGAACCAATGCAGCTCGGCTTGGTTCGGGGTCCACTAACCTCCGAAGAGAAGCAACGCAGGCGACAGTCCAACCTATGTCTCTACTGCGGAGGAACCGGCCATTTCCTGCGCAGCTGTCCGATCAGGCCCAGTAAGTCTCCTCAGCCAGTTGTGTTGAACTTTCCAAACAATGATATTCCCAAGACTTATGTGATGTTGTTTATCTCCCTACAGCTTCCGGAAGGGGAGACCCGACTGCAGGCCATCATTGATTCGGGAGCGTGCAGTTGCTTCATAGACTCTGCCTTGGCGCACAGTTTGAACATTCCCATACAAACCAAAGACCAAGACTTACGGGTGCACCTAGCAGACGGATCCCTTCCTAGCTCAGGTCCCATCACCCAGGAAACTCAACCCATTCCAGTAACCACCGATTCCGGCCACCAGGAGTTCTTACGACTCGACCTGATCCATTCACCTATCTTTCCTGTCATACTAGGCTTGCCCTGGTTACAGGCTCACGATCCGCAGATCAAATGGAGCACTAAGGCAGTTTCCTTCTCTTCCCAATATTGCTCTCAGCATTGTTTGCCTCCGGCTCCCAAAGTTTGTGCTGCAATGGCCGTTCCAACGGGCAACCTTCAACACGTACCCTCTGAGTATCTCGAATTCCAAGAGGTCTTCAGTAAACAGTTGGCTGACCGTCTACCACCTCATCGGTCCTACGACTGTCCGATCGACCTTCTTCCCGGGTCCCAGATTCCCTTCGGTCGGATATTCCCTCTCTCAGAAACCGAGTTAGAAGCTCTTAAGCAATATATCGACGAAAATCTCAAGAAGGGCTTCATTCGTCCTTCATCGTCACCCGCTGGAGCGGGTATCTTTTTCGTTGGGAAAAAAGACGGTACCCTAAGACCTTGTGTGGACTATCGACAACTCAATAACATCACAATTAAGAATCGGTACCCACTACCACTCATTCCTGAGCTATTTCAAAGGTTCCGATCAGCTAGGGTGTTCTCTAAACTTGATCTCCGAGGGGCCTACAATCTTGTCAGAATCAGGGCCGGGGACGAATGGAAGACGGCTTTTAGGTCCAGATTCGGGCATTTCGAGTATTTAGTGATGCCATTCGGTCTCTGTAACGCCCCGGCCACCTTTCAACATTTGGTGAACGACATATTCCGAGAATACCTGGATGACTTCCTTGTGGTATACCTGGACGACATTCTTATCTTCTCCCCCACACTAGAGATACACAAGAGACACGTCAAGAAAGTTCTTACCATACTTCAGCAGCACAAGCTATACTTGAAAGCTGAAAAGTGCGAATTTGAAAAATCAACCATTCAGTTTCTAGGATTCATCCTTTCAACCAAGGGGGTCGAAATGGATCCGCAGAAAATTCAGGCAATCCAAGAGTGGCCGGCTCCATCTAACAAGAAAGGGGTACAGAGGTTTATCGGGTTCGCCAACTTCTACCGAAAATTTATTGTTGGATTCTCGGCCATCGTGGCACCTATTACCCAACTAACCCGTCAGCACAGTTCTTTTCAGTGGTCTTCAGCCGCTCAAGAGGCTTTCCTAACATTGAAGAGACTGTTCAGTTCCGCCCCAATCCTTTGTCATCCTGACCCGACTCAACCCTTCGTATTAGAAGTAGACGCATCGGAGATTGCAACTGGAGCAATTCTCTCCCAGAGACAGGGACCTAAGGCCATCCTGCATCCGGTAGCCTTCGCCTCTAGGAAACTCAGTCCACCGGAACTCAACTACGACGTGGGTGATAGGGAGCTGCTGGCTATAAAGTTCGCTTTAGAGGAGTGGAGGTATTTGCTGGAGGGTGCTATACACCCGGTCATGATTTTTACGGATCACAAGAATCTAGAGTACCTTCGAACAGCAAGACGACTAAGACCCCGCCAAGCCCGTTGGGCCCTCTTCTTCTCCCGTTTCAACTTTCATATAGCCTACAGACCTGGAGCAAAGAACGGGAAAGCCGACGCTCTCTCTCGGATGTTCTCCGCAGACTCTCAAACGTCAATGCCAAGAACGATCCTCTCTCCACAAAACTTTTTGGGACTAACTCAAGCAGATTTAATGTCATCCATTAGATCCTCATCCAGCTCGTGCACAGAACCAGTAGTGCACTCTTTGAGAAAATACGAGGATCTTTTCTGGATCAAGGGAAAAATATTCGTCCCACAAGGGACCCGGCCCTTAGCTCTCAAGATGTGCCATGACCATAAGATGGCAGGACACTTCGGAAGTAAGAAGACATCTGAATTACTTTCTCGGTCTTTTTGGTGGCCAGGTTGGAGACGGGATTGTAAAAAGTACGTGGCGTCCTGTTCCCTGTGCCAGCGGAACAAGGGCCAAAACACTAGGTCCTGGGGCCTGCTCAAACCTTTGCCCATCCCAGAACGGCCATGGGCTGATGTGTCCATGGATTTTATTGTCGACCTACCTACCTCGGAAAATTTTTCTACCA
Source organism: Lithobates clamitans (assembly GCA_037952925.1). Classification (NCBI taxonomy): domain Eukaryota; kingdom Metazoa; phylum Chordata; class Amphibia; order Anura; family Ranidae; genus Lithobates; species Lithobates clamitans. The sequence continues at coordinate 86,461 of JBBGZY010003288.1, forward strand.
TCCTTGTCATTGTCGATCGCTTCTCCAAAATGGCTCATTTCTTGCCCATGAGGGGCACTCCATCTGCCGTAGACACAGCCGATGTCTTCCTAAAAGAGGTCGTGAGGCTCCATGGGTTACCAAGAAGCATTGTGTCAGACAGAGGCGTGCAATTTACGTCTAGATTTTGGAGAGAACTCTGCAAGTCCCTGGGCATCAATGTTTGTCTTTCCTCAGCTTATCACCCCCAAAGCAACGGCCAAACGGAAAGGACAAACCAAACGCTAGAGCAATACCTTCGTTGCTTTTGTTCAGGTTCTCAGGATGATTGGGCGAGTCTTCTTCCTTACGCTGAATTCGCATATAATAATTTAATTCATGCCTCTACCAACCAGACACCCTTCTGGGCGAATTGTGGGTTCCATCCCACGTCCTTTGCTAAAGACATTCCTGAGATGACCGTCCCCGCCGTTCAGGACCGGATAACTTCGTTGCAATCCAATTTCCAAAAGATTCAGGATATGCTACACAAGGCGCAGGAGGATTACAAAAGACAGTACGATCGGGGCAGGAAGGCAAATCCAAAGTTCGACTTAGGAGAGGAGGTCTGGTTGTCCACCATTAACCTTAGACTACCATGGCCATCTCGGAAACTTGGACCCAAATTCATCGGTCCGTTCCAGGTCAAGAAGATCATTAACCCTGTGGCTGTTGAGCTAGCACTTCCCAAAACATATCGGATCCATCCTGTGTTCCACGTGTCACTGTTGAAGCCTGTGGTGCCTAGCCCTTTCCCGGGAAGAAGAGAGCCTCCGCCTCCTCCAGTCAGAATAGATGGCGAAAATGAGTTTGAAGTGGAGTCCATTCTAGGCTGTAGGAAGAAGGGCAGGCAGCTACAGTATCTGATTCAGTGGAAGGGTTACCCACCTGAGGATAATTCTTGGGAACCCGCTAGGAACCTGCATGCTCCACGGTTAATCCAAACTTTCCACCAAGATCATCCAGAACTGATGGCTAGCCTAGGCGTCCAGTGTCCGCCCTTAGGAGGGGGGCACTGTCAGGAGCCAGGGAGCGTCTCCGCTCGCCGGGCTCCGGGGCGCATGCGCGGTGGCCTGGCGCTTCGCCGCACACCCGTCCGCGGCCTGATGGTGCGGCGCGCGCGGGTGCACGGCGGTCCCCGTGTGCGCGCCGTAGCCCGTGCGGGTGCCCGGTAGCGCGTCACACTGACGCGCTCGCCGGGCAGGGAGACTATTTCTGACGGCTCCAGCGCCCAGTCGGGTTGCTGGTTCGTCGTCAGCTCTCCCTGTCTCCCAGTGTCTGTGATATCCTGTTACCTGCCTGTTCCTGTGTACCAAACCCTGGCTTGCTAAACCTAAACTACTCTACCGGATTAACCCATTACCTGCCTGTCTCTGTGTACCAAACCCTGGCTTGCTAAACCTAAACTACTCTACCGGATTAACCCATTACCTGCCTGTTCCTGTGTACCAAACCCTGGCTTGCTAAACCTAAACTACTCTACCGGATTAACCCATTACCTGCCTGTCTCTGTGTACCAAACCCTGGCTTGCTAAACCTGACTACTCTACCGGATTAACCCATTACCTGCCTGTCTCTGTGTACCAAACCCTGGCTTGCTAAACCTGACTACTCTACTGGATTAACCCATTACCTGCCTGTCTCTGTGTACCAAACCCTGGCTTGCTAAACCTAACTACTCTACCGGATTAACCCATTACTTGCCTGTCTCTGTGTATCAAACCTTGGCCTGTTAACCATTACTCTGCTGAATTGCCTGACACCCCCGACCTTAGCCTGCACTTACGGACTTCCTGCTGTTAGTTCGGCCTGCCTCACATTAACCTCTGTTTATCATTACAGTTTGCCTCTGCCTAGGTTCAGTCTCTATTCCTGGTCCCACCTACAGATCACAAGGCGCCCGCTTCCTAACCCCGGACCTCCTACCTCTCGGAAGCCCGTGCCTCCGCGTGCCCCCAGCTCTCTGTACCCATTTCAGGGGTCTGGGTGCGCGTGGTCGTAAGGGCGAGCCGCTCTCGGCATCTCGGCCTCGGTGAGTATTAGTCACGTGACAGCCGCACTCAAAATGATATGTTGCCTTTATTGAATAAAAGTCATCAAAGATACATGCCACAGCAGAAAAATGCAGGAAAGCTGACGCGTTTCACACTGTAGTCAGTGCTTAATCATAGCTATGATTAAGCACTGACTACAGTGTGAAACGCGTCAGCTTTCCTGCATTTTTCTGCTGTGGCATGTATCTTTGATCACTTTTATTCAATAAAGGCAACATATCATTTTGAGTGCGGCTGTTCAGGACTTTTTCTAATTACTTCAGTGAAGGGGTCACTGTCAAGGATCACCCCCCCCCCCATAGTGACTTGCTAGCAAGGGCCAGTGTGGTGGAGGAGGAACGAGTAGAGACCTTAATTCGGGAGGGTAAAACAAGACAGTAAAACAGTTATCGCAGACTGCAATACCACCAGCCACCACTAGAGGGTGATGCCTGGAAAGAGACAGACACAGGCAGATACAAATCTTGCATACAATGTGGCACCCTCTAAGGGTCCAGAGGTAGCTAAATTATTCGAGCACACTTCTGGGATTTCCTGAGCTATCCTGTGAGCTAAAATCTTGGCACAGTCACTTTTCTCACTGCTCTTGTTCTGACAAAAATGAGCAACCTGGCAGAATGTGCAACCCGCGTCACTTCCTGTCACGTGGAATCAGCTGTATCGCCAAACCGCGCTCACTGCGGATGCGCAACGCGTCATACGTGCCTTCAGTGGGTGACGTCGATGAACGGAGGAATTTGCCTGACAAAATGCTCGACCACCTACTGCGCATGCGCACGGCAGAAATCAACTAATGCCGCGTACACACGATCGGACTTTCTGGCATACTTGGTCCGGCACACTTTCCGACGGACTTTGTCCGCCAGGTGCGCCGGACTTGAAAACAGACGGACTTGCCCACACACGACCGGACTTTCTGGCGGGCTAAGTCCGCCCATCTTTCTGACGGACTTTTGCCGGAGTTACGGCGGACTTTCAGAATGAACGGACTTGCCCACACATGGATAAGTCCGTTCATTTTGAATGTGACTCAGGTGTGACGGGACTAGAAAAGGAAATCAATCTAGCCGCTTTTCTCGGCGAGATTGACACTTTGCGAGCCCCGTCGCGGGGCATACCAGGCCCTTAGGTCTGGTATGGATTATAAAGGGAAACCCCTACGCCGAAAAAACGGCGTGGGGTCCCCCCAAAATCCATACCAGACCCCGATCCGAGCGCCCCCCCTCCTGAACCGTACCAGGCCGCATGCCCTCAACATGGGGGGGTGGGTGCTTTGGGGGAGCGCCCTGCGGGGCCCCCCCACCCCAAAGCACCTTGTCCCCATGTTGATGAGGACAAGGGCCTCTTCCCGACAACCCTGGCCGTTGGTTGTCGGGGTCTGCGGGCAGGGGGGCTTATCGGAATCCAGGAGCCCCCTATAATAAGAGGGCCCCCCACCCAACATCACCCGGTGACCACGCCCCCTAAAACATCACAGTCCCAGCATGCCCAGGGACTGTGACATCATAAGGGGCAGGGTCTCCGCCTATATAAGTCACAACGGAGCCTTTAGAGAGCAGTCCAGCCGGAGAGAGCGTCGTGTCAACATCTGGAGAAGAGAAGAGGGAAGAAGAAGACAAGAAGCCAAGAAGCCCAGAAGTCCAGAAGTCCGGACTTCCGCTGGCAAAAGAGCGGCCTGAAGACAGCGGAGGAGCCGGCCGAAGAACTGGAACACCGGGAGAAGAGGCCGGAGAGAGTGGAGAAGAACCAACCAGACGCCGGGAGAAGACGAACCGGAGGGACCCCCGAAGCCGGAAGAAGACCACCGAAGCCGAAGGAAGACCCCCTCCCTGGAGCTGTTTAATAAATTATTTTAAAAACCTGTGTAGTGTGTTTTATTATTGACACTTTTTCCCTAGGTGAATGGGTAGGGGTACCATGTACCCCATACTCATTCACATAGGGTGGGGGGCAGGATCTGGGGGCCCTCTTATTATAGGGGGCTTCCGGATTCCAATAAGCCAACCGCCCGCAGACCCCGACAACCAACGGCCAGGGTTGTCGGGAAGAGGCCCTTGTCCTCATCAACATGGAGACAAGGTGCTTTGGGGAGGGGGGGCCCCGCAGGGCGCCCCCCCTCACCCAAAGCACCCACCCCCCCATGTAGAGGGCATGCGGCCTGGTACAGTTCAGGAGGGGGGGGCGTGCTCGGATCGGGGTCTGGTATGGATTTTAGGGGGGACCCCACGCCGTTTTTTTCGGTGTAGGGGTTTCCCTTTATAATCCATACCAGACCTAAGGGCCTGGTATGCCCCGCGCTCGCCGCAATAGGAAAATTTGTTTTTCCTATTGCAGCGAGCGCGAAATGCAATACCCTGCCCTTGCGTTGTATCTGGTCCGTTGGACCAGCATACAGACGAGCGGGCTTTCCGTTGGACCAGCACACAGACGAGCGGACTTTCCGCCAGAAACTGAGTCCAACGGAAAGATTTAAAACATGTTTCAAATCTAGGTCTGGCGGGCTTTTGGGAAAAAGTCCGCCGGAAAAGTCCGCCGGAGCCTACACACGGTCGGATTGTTCGGCGGACTCCGGTCCGCCCAGCCAAGTATGCCGGAAATTCCGCTCGTGTGTACGCAGCATTAGACTTACGAAAGTTACGTTGCTAAGAAAACCAACCAAACAATGTAACTGCGCAGGTTGCTCGTTTTGTTTTTTTATACTATATTTAAGTAGATAAGCTCTCTCGATTGAATAAATTAGTTCGGAAATTCCAAACGGGGTTTGGTGTGGCAAGATGTACGCTGCCCCGCCTTCTTATTGTAGGTGGTTGGTATTCTTAGCAACGTAAATTTCGAACACCCGCACACACCAGACACATGATTTAGAGTAGATATCCACCATCTGATTGGTCTGCTAGATAATCATACATGCACAGATCTGTGTCTGGCAGATACGACAGCTTCCATTTACTAATCTGTGCACAATCAGCACACACACAATGCAATTCGATAGAACAGCGAGCTTGTGACCGAGCATGCAGACGCTGGCAACACAATCCAACTATCCCTCCGGGAGGATGGATTCTGAGCTTAGCACACACAGACAGGACATTTATTCATTATATTGGACCTTTCATGGGCTTCTCCCCCTCCATGGAGGTGATGGTTTTCTATGCTTGTACAAAGACACCAACCTACAATCTCTGGGTGTTATAATTCCTTCCATCTCCAGAGCTGTCTAATCAAATGTTACATTGTGAACGATTGTCTACTACCGATCACTGCATCTGTTGTATCATCTCATCATGGTGTGCTGAGGAGGAGGGTGCAGTGTCTGGCAGTGAAGGGGTTATGGAGGGTGATGATGGTGAGGAGTGTCTGGCAGTGAAGGGGTTATGGAGGGTGATTATAATGATGATGGTGAGTAGTGTCTGGCAGTGAAGGGGTTATTGAGGGTGATGATAATGATGATGGTGAGGAGTGTCTGGCAGTGAAGGGGTTATGGAGGGTGATGATAATGATGATGGTGAGGAGTGTCTGGCAGTGAAGGGGTTATGGAGGGTGATGATGATGATGATGGTGAGGAGTGTCTGGCAGTGAAGGGGTTATGGAGGGTGATGATGATGATGGTGAGGAGTGTTTGGCAGTGAAGGGGTTATGGAGGGTGATGATAATGATGATGGTGAGGAGTATCTGGCAGTGAAGGAGTTATAGAGGTTGATGATGATGATGATGGTGAGGAGTATCTGGCAGTGAAGGGGTTATGGAGGGTGATGATGGTGAGGAGTGTCTGGCAGTGAAAGGGTTATGGAGGGTGATGATGGTGAGGAGTGTCTGGCAGTGAAGGGGTTATGGAGGGTGATGATAATGATGATGGTGAGGAGTGTCTGGCAGTGAAGGGGTTATGGAGGGTGATGATAATGATGATGGTGAGGAGTGTCTGGCAGTGAAGGGGTTATGGAGGGTGATGATGATGGTGAGGAGTGTCTGGCAGTGAAGGGGTTATGGAGGGTGATGATAATGATGATGGTGAGGAGTATCTGGCAGTGAAGGGGTTATGGAGGTTGATGATGATGATGATGATGGTGAGGAGTGTCTGGCAGTAAAGGGGTTATGGAGGTTGATGATGATGATGGTGAGGAGTGTTTGGCAGTGAAGGGGTTATGGAGGGTGATGATAATGATGATGGTGAGGAGTATCTGGCAGTGAAGGAGTTATAGAGGTTGATGATGATGATGATGGTGAGGAGTATCTGGCAGTGAAGGGGTTATGGAGGGTGATGATGGTGAGGAGTGTCTGGCAGTGAAGGGGTTATGGAGGGTGATGATAATGATGATGGTGAGGAGTGTCTGGCAGTGAAGGGGTTATGGAGGGTGATGATAATGATGATGGTGAGGAGTGTCTGGCAGTGAAGGGGTTATGGAGGGTGATGATGATGATGATGGTGAGGAGTGTCTGGCAGTGAAGGGGTTATGGAGGGTGATGATAATGATGATGGTGAGGAGTATCTGGCAGTGAAGGGGTTATGGAGGTTGATGATGATGATGATGATGGTGAGGAGTGTCTGGCAGTAAAGGGGTTATGGAGGTTGATGATGATGATGGTGAGGAGTATATGGCAGTGAAGGGGTTATGGAGGGTGATGATGGTGAGGAGTGTCTGGCAGTGAAGGGGTTATGGAGGGTGATAATAATGATGATGGTGAGGAGTATCTGGCAGTAAAGGGGTTATGGAGGTTGATGATGATGATGGTGAGGAGTATATGGCAGTGAAGGGGTTATGGAGGGTGATGATGGTGAGGAGTGTCTGGCAGTGAAGGGGTTATGGAGGGTGATAATAATGATGATGGTGAGGAGTGTCTGGCAGTGAAGGGGTTATGGAGGTTGATGATGATGATGATGGTGAGGAGTGTCTGGCAGTAAAGGGGTTATGGAGGTTGACGATGATGATGATGATGATGGTGAGGAGTATCTGGCAGTGAAGGGGTTATGGAGGGTGATGATGGTGAGGAGTGTCTGGCAGTGAAGGGGTTATGGAGGGTGATGATAATGATGATGGTGAGGAGTATCTGGCAGTAAAGGGGTTATGGAGGTTGATGATGATGATGATGGTGAGCAGTATCTGGCAGTGAAGGGGTTATGGAGGGTGATGATAATGATGATGGTGAGGAGTGTCTGGCAGTGAAGGGGTTATGGAGGGTGATGATGATGGTGATGGTGAGGAGTGTCTGGCAGTGAAGGGGTTATGGAGGGTGATAATGATGATGGTGAGGAGTATCTGGCAGTGAAAGGGTTATAGAGGGTGATGATGATGATGGTGAGGAGTGTCTGGCAGTGAAGGGGTTATGGAGGGTGATGATAATGATGATGGTGAGGAGTGTCTGGCAGTGAAGGGGTTATGGAGGGTGATAATGATGATGGTGAGGAGTATCTGGCAGTGAAAGGGTTATAGAGGGTGATGATGATGATGGTGAGGAGTGTCTGGCAGTGAAGGGGTTATGGAGGGTGATGATAATGATGATGGTGAGGAGTGTCTGGCAGTGAAGGGGTTATAGAGGGTGATGATGATGATGGTGAGGAGTGTCTGGCAGTGAAGGGGTTACAGAGGAGGATGATGGTGGTGATGGTGGTGAGAAGGACAGTGTCTGGCAGTGAAGGGGTTACAGAAGATGGTGATGAAGGTGGTGGTGGTGTGAGGAGGTGCAGTCTCTGGCAGTGAAGGGGTTACAAAGGACGGTGATGATGATGATGGTGGTGGTGAGGAGGTGCAGTTTCTGGCAAAGAAGGGGTTATAGAGGACGGTGATGATGATGATGATGATGATGATGATGATGATGATGATGGTGAGGAGGGACAGTGTCTGGCAGTGAAGGGGTTACAGAAGATGATGGTAGTGGTGAGGAGGGAAGTGTCTGTCAGTGAAGGGGTTACAAAGGAGGAGGATGATGATGATGATGATGATGATGGTGATGGTGGTGAAGAGGTGCAGTCTCTGGCAGTGAAAGGATTACAGAAGATGGTGGTAGTGGTGAGGAGGGAAGTGTCTGTCAGTGAAGGGGTTACAGAGGAGGATGATGATGATGGTGGTGGTGGTGAGGAAGGACAGTGTCTGGCAGTGAAGGGGTTACAGAGGACGGTGATGATGATGGTGAGGAGGTGCAGTTTCTGGCAGTGAAGGGGTTACAGAGGAGGATGATGATGGTGACAGTGGTGAGGAGGTGCAGTCTCTGGCAGTGAAAGGGTTACAGAGGAGGATGATGATGGTGACGGTGGTGAGGAGGTGCAGTCTCTGGCAGTGAAGGGGTTACAGAGGAGGATGATGATGGTGACGGTGGTGAGGAGGTGCAGTCTCTGGCAGTGAAGGGGTTACAGAGGAGGATGATGATGGTGGTAGTGGTGAGGAGGTGCAGTCTCTGGCAGTGAAGGGGTTACAGAGGATGGTGAAGATGGTGGTAGTGGTGAGGAGGTGCAGTGTCTGGCAGTGAAGGGGTTACAGAGGAGGATGATGATGTGGTGGGGAGGGCAGTGCTGTGTACTGCAGAAGGAGAATGTGACACAGCACACAGCAGATGACGGAGCTGCAGACACAGAAGGTGAGCGCCACGACTGCAGAATTCTTCCATTCCTCCCTGCAGGATAATCCTGAATGCAATGTCCTCATCACTGCAATGTGATTGCCACCACCTAAACCCAGGACGTAATACCGAACCCATATACCCTACACATAAAGCTCTTCACCCCAACATCACCGACCACCTGACCCTGGGACATCATACCGAACACACATACCCTACACATAGAACTCTACACGCCAACATCACCAACCATCTGACCCTAGGACATCATACCAAACACACACACCCTACACATAGAACTCTACACGCCAACATCACCGACCACCTGACCCCGGGACATCATACCAAACACACACACCCTACACATAGAGCTCTTCACCCCAACATCACCAACCACCTAACCCCGGGATGTCATACCCAATATACCCCACACATAGACCTCTACACCCCAACATCACCAATCACCTGACCCTAGGATGTCTTACCCAATATACCCTACACATAGAGCTCTACACCCCAACATCACCAACCACCTGACTCCAGGACCGCAAACTGAATATACCCAAAACATAGAGCTCTATACCCCAACATCACTGAACACCTGAACCAAAGACGTCATACCACGTATACTCTACACATGAACTCTACACCCCAACATCACTGACCACCTGACCCCGGGATGTCATACCCAATATACCCCACACATAGACCTCTACACCCCAACATCACCAACCACCTGACCCCAGGATGTCATACCCAATATACCCTACACATAGAACTCTACACCCCAACATCACCAATCACCTGACCCTAGGATGTCATACCCAATATACCCTACACATAGAGCTCTACACCCCAACATCACCAACCACCTGACTCCAGGACCGCAAACTGAATATACCCAAAACATAGAGCTCTATACCCCAACATCACTGAACACCTGAACCAAAGACGTCATACCACGTATACTCTACACATGAACTCTACACCCCAACATCACTGACCACCTGACCCCGGGATGTCATACCCAATATACCCCACACATAGACCTCTACACCCCAACATCACCAACCACCTGACCCCAGGATGTCATACCCAATATACCCTACACATAGAACTCTACACCCCAACATCACCGACTGCCTGACCCCAGGACATCATACCCGATATATCCTACACATAGAACTCTACACAGCAATATTTCTGACCACCTGACCCCGGGATGTCATACTACGTATACCCTACACATGAACTCTTCACCCCAACATCACTGACCACCTGACCAGAGGATGTCATACCAAATATACCCTACACATAGAGCTCTTCACCCCAACATCACCGACCACCTGACCCCAGGATGTCATACCCAATATACCCCACACATAGAACTCTACACCCCAACATCACCAACCACCTAACCTCAGGACGTCATACCAAGTATACCCTACTCTTGAACTCTACACCCCAACATCACTGAACATCTGAACCAAAGACGTCATACCACGTATACTCTACACATGAACTCTTCACCCCAACATCACTGACCACCTGACCCCAGGATGTCATACCCAATATACCCCACACATAGACCTCTACACCCCAAAATAATTTTTTGCCTTTTATTCAAAAAAGTGTCATCTAAAATACAGGTCACAGCAGGGCAGAAAAAAGTTTATGCGTTTCACCCTACTGTTTGTAGGGTGAAACGCGTAAGCTCTTTTCCGCCCTGCTGTAACCTATATTTTAGATGACACTTTTTTGAATAAAAGGCAAAAAATATTTTTTGGAGTGCGGCTGTCCAGAACTTCTTTTGATGTCCAATCACCCCCATCCTAACATGACCTATCACTAGACACCATCATAATATAATTGTTTTACACTCTATACATAGAACTCTACATCTCCAACATCACCGACCACCCTCATCCCAACATCACCGACTACCAGACACCATCATAATACAATTATTTTATGTTCTATACATAGAAATCTACACCTTCACTGACCACCCCCATCCCAACGTGACCCACCACCCCCACTCCAACATGACCGACCATCCCTATCGCAACATGAGCGGCAACCCCCCACCCCAAGATGACTGACCACTCCCACTCCAAATTAATGACCAACCACATCCCAACATGACTGACCACCCCCACTCCAAATTAATGACCAACCCCACCCCAACATGACCCACCATTCCCACCCCAACATGATTACCAATGGACATGATCATAATACAATTCTTTTACTCTCTATACATAGAACACTACACCCCCAATATGACATCACTGACCAAGTTCAGACCAAACCTATACATGTTCGGGCATTCGGATGAACGTGTAAATACTTACCCGTTTGGCTAGAGCCAAACATCATGTATAATAGCTGCATTACTTATATATGGTAGCTTGCTGCTGGCAATGGTTGCTAAGGATGCAGGCACCGCCAAGCCCATAACAACCATTGCCACTGGTCCCATTCACGTACATGGTCCAGAATTCCCAGCCATGTAAACAAAGAGTCAGAATAAAGAAAGAAAAATTAGTGTGGAGTTTCTCCCATAAATTCATACCAGGACCTTCAAGTTTTTGGCAAGTCATTTAACAAAAACAAAAACCCCAAAAATGTCCCACGATGTACATTTATTATCAATCATACCATCCGGCAATTTCAATTTTCCTTAATCGCCAATGCTTGACGCCCACCAACCTGCAGAGAGAAGAAAAAAAAAAACGCAGCATGCCGAAAACAACATTAACCCGACGGCTGCTCACGCACTTCTGACAGGTAAGGTGGATGACAGCTCATGTAAAGGAGCGGGGCCTACTGGGTGATATAGTTGACCAAATCTGGTCATATCCCAGCCCTTTACCTTACTTACTTTACTTTATTACAGCAGTCATCCACCGGAGCTGCCAGAAGCAGGCAAGCAGTTGTCAGGTTAACATCATGTTGATGGGTGGCAAATATTTTAATTTCAGAGGGTAGGCAGGCAACATGACTGATGTGAATCTACATCGCTGGATTACATGATTGATGGTAGATGTACATTGTGTGACTTTTTTTTACTATGTACCCTTTACTCATTCACAAGGGGGGCAACATCTGGGCCCCCCCCCCAAATAACAACAGAGGGATTGGGTTTGCAAAGAGGGACAGAGGGACTGGTTTCTAAATAAGGATGGAAAGCAAGGGTTCGTAAAGAGGGATTCGGTTCACAAAAATGTGAAGAAATGTCACCAGCACACCAAGGATTCCTCAAACGGGTCCACAGCTTTATTACGTGGTCACATGTTATACTGTAGGTCACTTGCCTGATGAAGGGGCCCTACGTTGCTCCGAAACATTGCCTTTGCATGTACCATGTGTCCACGTAATAAAGCTTTGGACCCGTTTGAGGTATCCTTGGTGTGCTGGTGACATGTCTTGCATTGAGTGTCTACGGTTCCCAGCCTGGGGTCACTGCAGCACCCACCAATACGGAACAGCCATCTTTAGGAACGTGTGCATTGGGAATATCGTGATTGGGTTAAGAGGGATTGGGCCCACAAACAGGGTTAGAGGGATTTGTTTCACAAAGAGTGACAGAGGGATTGGGTTCTCAGAGTGGGACAGAGAGTACGGGTTCACAAACAGGAGTGGATTGGCTACCCAAGGACTTGGTTCCCAAGGTAGGACAAACAGGGACAGAGGGACTGAAAAAGATTGAGTTCCCAAAAAGGGAAAGAGGGATTGAGTTCCCAAGGTGGGACAAACGGGGACAGAGGGACTGAAAAAAGACAGAGAGATTGAGTTCCCAAAAAGGGAAAGAGGGATTGAGTTCCCAAGGTGGAACAGAGAGATTAGGTTCTCAAAAGAACACAGAAGGACTGGGATCATGAAGAGGGATAGAGGGTTTGGTTACCCAAAAAGGACAGAGGGATTGGGTTCCCAGTGCAGCATAGAGGGACTGAGTTCCCAAAGATGGGAAGTTCTTCAAAATCAGGGACAGTTGAGAGGTATTGTGATAAATGTAGATCTAAGATAAGTAATGATAGTTTTGTCCTGCAGGGCCCTCATTTGGTAGTAGTCCAATTCTTCATCAGTGTCAGTTGTCAATACAGTTTAAATGTGTTTCATGGAGGTCTGCGGTTGGGTCCCTGTTATGGGACTCTGCATGATTAGGAAGTAGTTACGAGTCTGACTCCTTGGCACTCCTTTCCACAGATCCTGGACAGCACCTTCATTAGGGAAGAAATCTGTTTACTCTAAGAAAGTCAAACATTTACCAGAGGAAGGTGAAATTGAACAATAAGTGTTAATGATTTGAAGAAGGTTTGATAAAAACTAGAACCAGTCCTAGCAAAGATTATCCTGAACCTCCATGCTGGCGGTGAGATAAGAACGACCTTTCTTTCAGGCTCCATGCACACTGGGCTTATAAAAACGTCTGTTCAAGCATTTTTTGTACAAAGTCTAGACGAGTTTAGGAGAGTTTTACGTTCTTTCTGCCTCCAAGCTCCAATCAGAAACGCGAACCAGAAGGTTTTTTTTTTTTCTGCCTCTAAACGTTAAACTCAAGATATGCCTCTTAACGTCCTAATGTGCGTGGACACATAGGATAACATTGAGAAGCTTCTACAGGCAGAACACAAAACTTCTGAAGAAGCAGCGTTTTTTAGGCCAGTGTGCATTGAGCCTCACTGGACTTATGGTAACAGCAAATCCCTTCACAAATTTCACAGTTCCAGGACTGCACGGTCTCTGCAACTCTTCTATCTGGGTTTGTTATGTGGAGACCCAGCCATATGCTGGACTGTTCCTAGTCTAAATGTAGTGTTTGTGGCTAGGCTGTAGCTAGCCTGAGCTATGATGGGTATGAGTCCAGAGGTCTTTGCCCCGCAAGCTTTGCCTGAAGAGGATGTGAGTCCAGAGGTCCTTGCCTCCCAAGCTATGCCTGGAGAGAATATAAATTCAGAGGTCCTTGCCTCCCAGGCTTTGTCTAGAGAGAACGTGAGTCCAGAGGTCCTTGCCTCCTAGGCATTGCCTGGAGAGAATGTGAGTCCAGAGGTCCTTGCCTCCTGGGCTTTACCTGAAGAAGATGTGGGTCCAGAGGTCCTTGCCTCCTAGGCTTTGCCTGATTGGATGTGAGTCCAGAGGTCCTTGCCTCTCAAGCTGTGTCTGAAAAGGATATGAGTCCTTAGGTCCTGGCCTCCGAGGCTATGCCTGGAAGGAATGTGAGTCCAGAGGTCTTGGCCTCCCAGGCTTTGCCTGGAGAGGATGTGAGTCCAGAGGTCTTGGCCTCCAAGGCATTGCCTGGAGTGTATGTGAGTCCAGAGGTCCTTGCCTCCCAAGCTTTGAGTCCAGAGGTGCTTACCTCCTGGGTTTTGCATGGAGAGGATGTGAGTCCCGAGGTCTTTGCCTACCAGGCTTTGCATGAAGATGATGTGAATCATGAGGTCATTGCCTGATTGGATGCGAGTCCAGAGGTCCTTGCCTTCAAGGGTTTTTCTGGAGAGGATGTGAGTCCAGAGGTCCTTACCTCCCACGCCTTGTCTGGAGAGAATGTGAGTCCAGAGGTCTTGGCCTCCCAGGTTTTGCCTGGAGAGAATGTGCCTGGAAAGGATACCACCATGGGAGGTCTATGACTTCCAGGCTACTGCCTGGGGAGGTGTAGCCCAAAAAAGCTGCAGTATTTCCCTTCCATGCCCTTTTGCCTGGGGGAGGAAACTGAAGGTACAAAAAAGTTCAGCTCAGAGAAAGCTCCACAACTGGCCATTGCAGGAGGTCTGAAAAATCCTAATCTGGTCTGTGGCAGATGCTGAACATACTTTAAGGTAGCTGCCCATATGGACCTATAGAGTCTGTGACAGGTGATACTAAAAGAAGCTACTAATTGGAGTGATCTATTTGCTGGTCTAGATGGACTTGTGTCTTTTTTCAACCTGACTAACTACAGTATGTAACTATGGTCCTTGCTACTCTTTCTCTCTATACTATTGAGTCAATGCACTTTGCAAAAGAAGTATGGTGGCCTTCAAGACTGTCAGTCACCTTCAGAGAATCAATAAGTGTCTGGGTGAAGCTACAGGGCAGGTCACCTGTAGGGAAAGCAGGAAAACTCATTAAAATTCAGCAACTCCTTCAGGGGTCAACTTTTTTTACTGTGTCCACATTGGGTTATATGTACAATAAGGAATCATTTCACTGAGTGGAAATCTGCTGCATAATTCAATGTGTCTGTCTTGCAGGATTTTCACCATGATGGCTCTCCTCCTGATCCCGCTGGCTCCTCTGCTCTTCAGTAGCGGCCTGGCAGCACCTCGCTCTGGGGACAGGTGAGTCTCCAGTATTGATGACCCCTGATAGGGCTGATGCTAGATATCTGAGCATAAAGGTCTAACTTATCTATGGAGGAATTATATCTTTACCCTTTGTAGCTTTTTTTTCCTTGATTCCCACTCTTCAGATTGGAAGTCATGGAAGCCTAAAACTTGGCTGGTCAGCTGCCTAAACTCACATACTGTCTCCCAGAGTGTACATTACAGAGTGAGCCCTGTGGATAGGGGAAAATGGGATTTGGTTTGGTTCATCTTTATTGGCTTGGCTGGTAGATTGGTAGGTAGCAGCTGCCACTTGTAGTCTAAACTGATGTCCTCAGAGACATCAAAGCGACCTTGCTGGGATACACAGCTAGAAACCTACTACTTTACATTCATTGTTGCTTACCGCTCCATAGATGTGGTGCCTGCATTCATTTTCTCTTTTTCAGGATTTTTCCCTGTTATTTTTACCTGGTGACCCTTTTAGTAACACTTCCTGTCCTTAGGTGACAACGCTCACTCACCAGGCTTTGTCTATGGAGAAGCAGTGTTGTCACCCCAGGATGGGACAACAAAACACATCCTGTTCTCCACATCTCCACTACCTAGGCAGGAGTCACTATAAGCAGCTTAGTGCATCTAAAGCCAAAAATATATTTTTGTGGTTTCGGGTGGGGGTGGGGGCGGGGAAGGGTTAGATCCTCTGTCACGTTTGTGTTGCTGTCTGTGTTCCTGCTGAGGAGACTCTCCTTCTATTTGTTCTGGTGTCACAGATAACAACTTCAACTCTTCTGGGTGTGGTCCAAAAGGTTTAAGACTGTGTCTATGGGAATGTTTGACCATTCTTCCAGAAGCGCATTTGTGAGGTCAGGCACTGATGTGGACAAGAAGGCCTGGCTCGCAGTCTTTGCTTTAATTCATTCCAAAGGTGTTCTATCAGATTGAGGTCAAGACTCTGTGCAGGCCAGTCAAGTTCCTCCACCCCAAACTCGCTCATCCATGTCTTTATGGACCTTGCTTTGTACACTGGTGCGCAGTCATGTTGGAACAGGAAGGGGCCATCCCCAAACTGTTCCCACAAAGTTGGGAGCATGAAATTGTCCAAAATGTCTTGGTATGCTGACACCTTAAGAGTTCCCTTCAATGGAAATAAGGGGCCAAGCCGTACCCCTGAAAAACAACCCCACAATAATCTTCTCTCCACCAAGTAATTTAGACCAGTGCACAAAGCAAGGTCCATAAAGACAGGGATAAGCGAGTTTGGGGTGGGGGAACTTGACTGGCCTGCACAGAGTCCTGCCCTCAACCTGATAGAACATCTTTGCAATAAATTAGAGCGGAGCCTGCAGGCCAGGCCTTCTCGTCCACATCAGTGCCTGACCTCACAAATGTGCTTCTGGAAGAATGGTCAAACATTCCCATAGACACACTCCTAAACCTTGTGCACAGTCTTTCCAGAAGAGTTGAAGCTGTTATAGCTACAAAGGGTGTTCCAACGCAATATTGAACCCTACGGACTAAGACTGGGATGCCATTAAAGTTCATGTGCGTGTAAAGGCAGGCGTACCAATACTTTTGGTAATATAATGTATATATTGTTACATTTGTCATCAGCACATGAATAGGGGAGAATTCTTCCAATAATGACACCTGTCTAAAATCTTTAACCCAAACATATTCCTCCAGATATACGTAAATACATTTTGTGTGCACTAAATGCCCTTGCAAACCCAGATATTACCTTGTAAAAGTAGCAGTGATATAATTACTGGGCTGTGCATAGCCTGTGCAGAGAACATAGCTGTGAGAGGGACCCAGGCTACAGGCATAAAACCAGAGGAGTGGGCGGAGTCATGACCAGTCACCCTGCTCAAGGAGAAAGAACATCATTGACTGGTCTTTATTACAGGAAGCTCCTGCACAGAGGCAAAATTTCACACTGGATTACTGCACAGATCTGGAAGATGCTTCTGGTCTCAGTACAGATCCATATACTTCTTTTACAACAGTTTTTATTGGGTTTTTCCACTTTTTCAAAAAAGAGAGATACAACAATGCCAAAATGGTTACGGCAAGTTTCTCATACAAAGGTAACGAGGAGCAGTAAAGGCCACGAGATTACGTTTGTAAAATAGGTAGAAAAAAAGGCCGAGGGTGGAGGAGGTAGGAGAGGAGTGGTTGTGGGAAGTCATGGGAAATTCACATGGGCTGGACCTAATTGAAATATTGGATAAGAAGGAATAGATGTCCCTATCATCTTTCGGCATGACCTACATTTGGTTTGGAAGTAAAAACTACCACTGGTTGGCAACCATAGAGGAAGGAGTGAGAGAATCTGCAAGTGTTGACTCCTTAGAGGTACTATGGTTGGAGGAAAGTCAGGAGGATAAAATGGAATAGAAAAGAAATTAAGAAATGAAGGGTGAAGAAGGGTCAGGGTAAAGTAGAGCAGTTGGGGTATGAAGAGGGTCCCATCAGGAAAGCATGAGCTCTGCAACCGAAGGGGGTAGAAGGGTTAGGGTAGTGTAGATTGGTTGGGGTATGTGGAGGGTTCCAGTTGGTGGTACATGAAGAGTCCAACCAGGAGAGCATAAGTTCCACAAGAGCTGCGTGAGTTTGTAGAAAAGAACTAAATGGAGAGAAGGGTTAGCATGAGGTAAAGTGCACTGCTTGGGGTACGTGGAGGGTTCCAACTGGGGTACGTGAAGCGTCCAACCAGGAGAACATGAGTTCCACAAGAGCTGTGGGAGTTTGTAGATAAGAACTAAAAGCGGGGGAAGTGTTAGCATAGGGTAGAGTGCTTGGGATATGTGGAGGCTCCCAGTTAGGGATGGTCCAATCAGGAGAGCACGAGTTCCATAGGTTGTGACATACATACCTAAATATACCCTGTTTCCCCGAAAATAAGACCTAGCTTGATTGTCGGTGATGGTTGCAATATAAGCCCTACCCCCCAAATAAGCACTAGTTAAAGTTCTTGTAGGTCTTATTTTCAGGGAAACAGGGTAGGGCTTATTTTCGGGGAAACAGGGTAGGGCTTATTTTCGGGGAAACAGGGTAGGGCTTATTTGGGGGGTAGGGCTTATATTGCAGCCATCACTGACAGTCATGCTAGGTCTTATTTTCGGGGAAACAGGGTAGAACTGATGTTTGCTGCGTAGAAGGTCTTTACACTTTTCTCATCACATGAGACCAGTCCACCTCTTTTTGTCCTCCAGCTGTCTCATTAGCACTTAGTAACTTTTCTGTTATTTTCCAGGTTGGAGGCGCAAGAAAATGTCCTCAACCCGTTCACACTAGGGGACGAACAGCTCAGGTAAGACCTCTGGAAGGGAATGGTGCTGGGTCTTTAAATGGAAGACTAAAGGAAGGTGTGGGGGAAGATTGGGGATGCTATTGTTTTTGTATTGCATAATGCACAACTACAATTCATCTGAGGTTTTGGCCTGGTAGAGACCACCCGAGAACTTTTACAGTTGGTTGGGCTGAAGATAACCTGACACAATCCTGGATGAGCATGTTTTTCCCACCCATTATGCTGAGTGAGGCATCTGCCTTTCTAAGTCCATCTTAAAAAAGGTTATCCTATGGGACGTTTTAGACATTAGAAGGCACCTGCCTTTCTATGTCCTTCCTCAGATGGTCATCATATGGCAGTGGTGGCGAACCTTGGCACCCCATATGTTTTCGGAACTACATTTCCCATGATGCTCAACTACACTTCAGAGAGCATGAGCATCATGGGAACTGTAGTTCCAAAACATCCGGGGTGCCATGGTTCGTCATCACTGTCCTATGGGAAGTTTTAGACATTAGAAGGCACCTGTCTTTCTTTGCCCTTCCTCAGATGGTCATCCTATGGGAACATCTCAAACATTAGAAGGCATCCAGTTTAAGGGATTGTTGTAACATCAAACTATTAATTATTGCCTTCTGTGGAGATGTCCCCTGTGACATGGCTGTCAGTGCTTGTGGTCAATCTGCTGTACTGGATGCACTGGAAACAGCTCCGAGAACATCTGGGGTGCTTTCAGCATCCAGCATTCAGCAAATCATCCACAAATACTCTCACCCACGTGAGGCATACAGAAAAGATGGTGGGCACTTTCTAATTTTCATGTTCTACTGTTCAGTCTTCTACAGGGATATCTGCAAGATGAGGACCCGATGGAAGAAAGCACTTCCGACATGAAGAGAGAAACTGGTGAGTGTTTCTGGTGAAACACAACCAGAAAGACACGAGAGAGAAAAGGATTGGGGGGGGGGGGGTGTCGTCAGCTGTCAGGGATCAGGGACTTCTCTACATGACCAACATTATGGGGTATTCCAGGTCATGTTCCTTCCCACTTCCTTGGGTCATGGAAATGTTTACCTTATCTCACGTCTACGAATCCTCACAATTTGGTCTACTTTCTTGAAATTCAGAGCTCTCATAGGCAGGAGGGATCGTGAAACACTACAAATTGGCCCTTTAATGGCAAGGATAGATTTCTGTGGGGTAAAGAAAGTGTACCATGAAAAGTGCCAGGGTTCCCCCGTGATTGGTGGGCATGGTGGGAGGTCGGTATTCCCAAAGGACATGGTTTATTGTGATACACCTTCACATCTTCCAGCATCACCTTGAGTGCAGGGTGCACCATGGTGTAGCGGGCAGTGAATACACAGAGTCAAATAAGGCAATAGCATTACATTGTAGAAAGGTTCAACATAACTTATTCAGCACCTGTCCGGAGCCACTTACAAACTGTGACAGAGATCCGGAGATTTGAAGATGCCGACAGCATCTGGAAGGAAATGCGGAATGCAGCCTGGCCAGTCCACACCCAAAGGGGAGGCTTACTGGAGTGAGGTGGATGTAATCCTTTCACTGTTCCTACTCCTCAGGAATCTTTCCCTGCCTTTAAGTACTGTCCCTGCCAGATGGGGAACCTGTCCCTACACTAGCCACTCACATAAAGTGCTCCAAACCTGGGAGCCGGAGTCTTAAATAGACTCTGCCTGACCCAAGGTGGCCGCTGGAGTCACCTGGGATACCAGCATACAATTGGAAAGCTGTCTTTTGGTGACCGCAGTAAGTCATAGAGGAACCAAATTCTCGCAACTTCCGTCCCCTTCTGCTTTGCCGCTTCGGTTGAGCGCCACCTACACCATGGAGTACAGACTGCATCTGCCTACAACCTTTCATTTCATCTCTCAGGAAGTCGGTTGGTGCTTAAAGACATTCATCTGTCAGACTCACAGGTTTGAATACCGAACTGGCAGCAAAATAAGCCTATCATATGCCACTGACTACGGGTCCCATTCTACGGCATGCATTAACAGTGGAGGAGGAGGTACAGTTCCGTATCCTTGCCGTGGGCGCTAGATGAACTTGTCCCAGTACTGTTCTTCTGCGTTTCTTTTCTTCCACATAGTACATAAAGAGTTGGGGGTTTATACACAAATAGACCTTCCAACAAATAATCAGTCTTGCATGTAATGTCCCTTTTGTCTTTTATCTCCATCAGTCATCTTACACCTCTTTGTCCTTCATGACTTTGATAAGAGTGGACTTCTAGATGGTCTGGAGCTCATGCGTCTTCTGCGCAGAATCCTGGCTAAAAGTCTTCAGAAGGAACCTTCAGAAGATCTGGTAAGTTTCACATTTGTTGGCGGGGATCCACTGGAAATTGGTAAAGTGATGGGCTCAATGGAAGAGCGGACTTCCAAAAGAGTCATTTATAATGCTGTACATGGTGCTGTGACTTGGGGTTGGGCTTTGTAGTGATTATCAATTTATTTGTTACTGTCTTGAACCTTCATGGATGAGAATAAAGATGCTGCATAGGATTGAAATATGACACCTGATCTAATTAGCTAGAGACCACCAGGAAGGGCTTGTGATAATAAGAATAGAATGAGGAATATTACTGATCTTTGATCGTCATAGCAAGGTTGGGTTAGAAATAGGGAAAGATTAGCTGGAGGAAAGCAGCGCTAGGTCTTCAGAGTGGCTTACACTTCTCATTTGGAGGTAGTGGTTTCTTTTCGTTTATGGCAAATATTTCCAACAATACACAAAATAAAAAACTGCGCCACTCCAAGTCCCGAGCACGTTCCTCTGGCCCCCCTCTGCACTGGGTGCTGGTTTTAGCCGCTCAGCACATATGGCAAAAATAAAGGAAAAATCCACACTTACATAAAAAGTCTCACTATGAAGTTTAATCAAAGCATTTGGCAGCTGAAAGTGTGGCTTTGTCCTTTGTTTTTTGTCAAATATTTCCAACAGCTTTGCCTATTTAATAAACTGGTTGGAGCAATTCCCCTTTTTTTGGGCAATTTCTCCACTTTTTGTTGGACAATTCCTCATCTTATTATTGGGGAAATTTCTCACCCTATTGTTTAGGCAATTCCTCCCATTATATTTGAAGTAATTCCTCCGTTTAGTGTTGGGGTAATTCTTCCCCCTATTGTTGGGACAATTCCTCTTCTTATTGCTAGGGCAATTCCTCTGCTTTTTGGGGCGCAATTCCTCATCATTTTGTTGGGGCAATATCTCTTCTTATTGTTGCAGCAAATCTTCCCCATATTTTTGGGACAATTCTTCCCCATATTGCTGGGACAATTTCTTGCCTTATTTTTGGGTAATGCCTTTATTTATTGTTGGTGCAAGTCCTATCCTTTTTTTAATGGGGAGCCCCCTTATTGTTGATGAAATCCCTTCTCTAACTGTTCAGGTAATTCCTCTGCTTATTGTTGGGGTAATTCTTCTTATTATTGTTTGGGCAACTCATCCCCCTTCTGTTGGGGCAATTCATTCCCTTTCATTGGGGCAATTCCTCCCTTTATTGTTAGGGAAATGCCTCAGTTAATTTTTTGGGCAATACCCCATCGAGCAAATGGTGGGGAAATTGCTGGGACAATCCCTTACCCTTTTGTTGAGGAAATGTGTCTCCTTTTGTTAGGTCAGTTCTTCCCCATATTTTTGGGACAATTACTCCCCTTTTTTGGGTAATTCCTCTGTGTAATATTGGGGTACTTAATCTCCTTATTGTTGGCGTAATTCTTCCTACTATTTTTGGGGCAATTCCTCTCCTTATTGTTGGCGTAATTCTTTCTCCTATTTTTGGGGCAATTCCTCTCCTTATTGTTAGGACAATTCCTCCTCTTATTTTTGGAGCAATCCCCCAATCCCCCCTCCATAGTGTTGGGACAATTCTTCCCCATATTTCTTAGACAATTTCTCGCCTTATTTTTTGGGCATTTCCTTGTTGGGGCAAGTCCTCCCCTTTTTGTTGGGGTACTTTATCACCTTATTGTTAAGGAAGTCCCTTTTCCAACTGCTAGGGTAATTCCTATTGTTGGAGCAATTCTTCTTATTGTTGGGGCAACTCCTCCCCCTTTTGTTGTTTCAATCCCTCCTCCTATTGTTGAGATAATTTCTCCCTTTATTTTTAGTGCAGCTCCTCCCCTTACTGCTGGGGCAATTCCTCTGTTTATTTTACGGGCAATACCTCCTCTTATTGTTGGGACAATGCCTCCTCTAACTGTTGGGACAACTCCTATGCTTATTACTGGGGAAATTCCTCCTTTTATTGGTGGGAAAATTCCACCTGTTATCGTTAGGCCAATTCCTTACCCTATTGTTGGGGCAATTCCTCTCCTTTTGTTAGGACGATTCTGCCCCGCATTGTTGGCACAATTACTCTCCTTTTTTGGGTAATTATTCTGTTTAATATTGAGGCACATCCTCCCCTGATTGTTGGGGAAATCCTTTCTCCTATTGTTGGGGCAATTTCTCCACCTATTGTTGGGGAAATTGTTCCTTTTATTGTTATGGCAATTCCTCCTCTTATTGATTTATAGATTTCAGATTTCACCCTAAATCCAGCAAAATGTATTTCATAGACACACATCAACAATAAACACGTTTTGCTCTTCTTTGCCTAAAATGTTTCCAAAAAAGTTTGGCCCACCAAAATTGGACACAAATTTTGAAAGCACTCGGAAATATTTTCTACCTTAATTTTTATTTAGCCTTTTTATGTTTGTTTATGTCTTGTTTTACATTTTTTTTATGCTTTAATATTGGCAGCCAAAAAGAGCTTATGTGAAAAAAAAAGTTGAAGCAGCTGTTTCGATGAGCCTCATAATCAGATCCAGGATCAGCCACATATACATCCTTCATATTTAACATAGAGAAGCCTTCATCTTACGTTCTTAGTCATGTTGGTCTCTGATGAGCAATAGATTTAATCAATCATTTATCAATGTGACATTAAATATCTGAAGACCTATATCATTGTAGACTTTGTGTGTTTCCTGCAGGTCATTTCTCTGGTAGATGACATTTTGGTGAAACAAGACCTCAACCAGGATGGTCTACTCAGCACCCAGGAACTTGTCACACCACCAGTTTCTAAAGATGAGAACTCACCACCTCTTAATGTGGCCATTCCCATCCCTCCAGGGGCCCATCCTCCAGCCCCAGAGGATGAAGCTGAAATACAGACTAACACTACCTACACCTCAGAAGCTGCTGATCAGGAAGCAGAATCTAAGGACAATATGAAAGAGCAGACCCATGTGCCTGCCTCATCCCGAGAAGAAGCAGAGGCCACCCAGGAGGAGCCAGCTGTGATCGATCATGAAGCTGCATCAGTAGAGCAAACCAATGAGAGTGAAGAATTGGAGGAGCCAACGGAAGACAATGGACAGAAGCAATTCATACAGGATAAGACTGGATTTGAGGATGAGATGTAAATGTTCTTGCCCTATAATATCACTGCAATACCTGATGTCACCTGCATTGTGACCACCAAGAAAGCCACTATAAAAAACCTCCCCACATGGGGGGCAAAAGCTAGTGCCTACTGTGACTGACTAATCTGAGACTTTGTTGAAGGAAACTGCTGGAAAGTTATCGGTCGGAGAAAGGCACAGCTTAGACATTTCCTGCGGTGGAGAAGCTCCATCCATTTGTCCTAAAATTTCCTTATAAATGATGACCACACAAAAACATGGGGAATGGAAGCGCCTTATCAAGTTTATATACTGGTAAATTGGCCAACACCCTGGCATGTGGCCCCGGGCCAAGAACTACCAATGAACTTTGCCCAGCTTAAATGAATCTGATGTGGTGCCAAAAGAACATTCCTGGGAGTCTTCCTCAGAATGATGTATTGGTGATGGATTGTAAGAAAATAAAATGGAGTGTTGGAAATTATTGACCAATTGTAATGCCTTATAGTTAAAGGTCAACTCGGCTCAAAGCTGAAATATCACTTTTATAAATATTCAGGTTTACATTGCTTAGAGGGCAATCACACTGGAGCTTTATTTATCACTTTTAAGCCTAGTACACATGGGCCGAATGTCGAGCGACATCAACCAGTTCAGTAGAAACCGTCCGACATTCGGCCCGTGTGTATGGCAGCTGGCCATTCGGCCGGCTTCTGTCAAATGGTCATGACCGAAAAAAGGTCTGATGAGCAGCTCCTGATCAGCGCTGACCGTAGTGTTCTGGCGGGGATGTGGGGGGGGGGGGGGGGGGGGGCGTACACCTGTCAGAACACAATAGCTTAGCAGGGGGATCGCTGTAGTAACATTGGATTGTTAGTACAGTGGCTCTGACCGGAGCTGTCAGGTTTTTTTTCATTCAACCTGCTTGGTTGAACGAAAAAAAAAAACTAATAGTGTGTACCAGGCTTTAGGAACCCTGGTGATGTGATCACCTCTATAAAAATCCATCCAACTGCCCCAGTCATTACAAATCCAAATTATGGCGTCATGCTCCTATTTTAAATCCTCTTTATTTCTCTCTTTAGAATAAACAGTAATTACTGGGAGAGGAAATCTCACCATTGTGAAGGGGGCACCCTGCTTTAAACATTTTAAGTTCTGCACTATAGCCATATCGCTCCATATACTACCCTGTTTCCCCGAAAATAAGACCTAGCGTGATTGTCAGTGATGGCTGCAATATAAGCCCTACCCCCCAAATAAGCCCTACCCTGTTTCCCCAAAAATAAGACCTACAAGGACTTTAACTAGGGCTTATTTGAGGGGTAGGGCTTATATTGCAGCCATCACCGACAATCACGCTAGGTCTTATTTTCGGGGAAACAGGGTATTACACATCACCACAGATGGTGGCAATTTTGG
The DNA here is from genome assembly GCA_037952925.1 of Lithobates clamitans. Classification (NCBI taxonomy): domain Eukaryota; kingdom Metazoa; phylum Chordata; class Amphibia; order Anura; family Ranidae; genus Lithobates; species Lithobates clamitans. The sequence continues at coordinate 111,533 of JBBGZY010003288.1, forward strand.
TAAAAATATAGACACATAAGCGGTCAGCTTAGACAAACCGCCTACGTCTGATTTCATTGCCTAAGTTTCTTCATACTGTCAATTTCCCTTGTCCCTAATAAACTGCTTCCCCAGTTGGAAGATTTCTAGGCACCAGGGGGAAGGTCCATGGGCATCAGGTATAAGCTCCCCTTCAGCACCGATGGAAGAAATTTCATGGGGTCACACTTCACACCACGCTACCATTATATCAAGATAATAGCCTACCTACCGAGCAACTGCTGACTGCCCTGCCAGCTAAATCCCTGTGGTTGCTCCTTTCCTTGTCTTCTTAAGGACTAAATTTGAAATAATGAAAGGCAGCTAGTGTGTTCCCTGGTTCCAGCTACACCCCCCAAGGCAACCAATCATCAATGATTGTACACATTGCTGTAAAGTGATAAGTGATGAAATCTGGATTGGGCTCCATGGCCCTCATGCTTGTTCTTTCCTTAGTAAATAGGCCCATTGGTGAGTTCTTCCAGTGCCTTGGTCGGCCATGACTCCACATCCTAGTCTGATGGCTTCGTCTTCATCTACATTTCCTGATTATCAGATGTAATATTCTTATACGTGGTAGAAGTCAGATATTCTAACCCATGTGGTGTGGACATTGTGTCAGAAATTACATAGGGATACCTTCCATCCCATCCTGGGCAGGTGACAGGGCTCAGTCCTTGTGACTGGCTATTCAGGGTCCTGGGAGGAGGGGACATGCTCTTCCATACTGGGTATCCAAAGGTCTCTGATGGAGATGGGGGGAGTGCTGGGAAGGTATAATTGGGTGAGAACCTGTCACTTTGTGCTGAATGGGCAAACTCACAGATTGGATTAAAAGTAAAAAAAAATGTGCAATAATGAAAAAAAGTATGTAAATTAAATTCCTTTACAAAACAAAAAAAAAACAAAGCATAAAACATACTCTAAATGCTTGATCTTAATTCTCCCCCAGGATCAGTCTGACAATGGGAGTGTATGTCATGTGAGCTTATTAGACTCCCCTGCAATGCTCAGCTCTGTCAGTCCAACATGTTTTTGGCACTGGGGACTGCAGTGGAAAGTGCTCAGGTAGCTTTGCAGAGGAAAAGCACAGACAAAACTCCCCAGTGTCATGTTACTCTTTAAAAGCTCACAAAGCAAGCTGGATTTACTGTATAGCCATAAGGTAACAATGCTATTGAGGGATATTCAGAACCTGCTCAGTACTGCAGCCATCCACAGAATGCTTTGCCTTTTTTTTCAATGAATACAAGGTATTCTATGATTGGATGAGGTGGAGATAGTGACGTCACCAGCCTCCCTCTCCATCTCTTCCAATCACAGAATATCTTGTATTTATTAAAAAAAATACATACCATTGCACTTTGGTGCCATCTCGATAATATATCTTCCCTATAAGCAGCACATACCTGCACTACTCAATGAAGCTGCCCCATGGGCTGAGAAGTTTATACCAAACCAACCGATCCATCAGCTGCTTCTATGGATTATCAGTGATTTAAAAAAAATTCTGATTGTATAAATGACACCTTAGAGCAGTCAGTCTCCTGGTAGGGAGGCCTACTGTCCAAGGTCAAAACCCAGTTCACCTAGTGACACATTGGAGAGCCATTAGAGCTTAGCTGTCTCTTCTGCCTTGGTGTAGCATTGCCATGACATTGCCAGGAAAAAGATAACAGGATGGCTGTGAAAAGAAAATTTATTACATCTTACATTATCATACAATGATCAGTGTGGTCCCAGCAGAGCCTGACACATATTTACAAAAGGGAATGGTCAGGGAACGTTCAATGGTGTAACAGGGGTGGTGAAGATCTAATGGAAGGATTGGAGAGAAGACTGACACAAAGCCTAGGAGAGGCAAGCAGAAATTCTGCAGGAGAAAGTCGGCAATTTATGATGGAAAACTCTGTCCCCTGATTGGGCAGAAAGAAGAGACTTGAGGGCAGTGGTCCACTAAACTCATAATTAGCTATTTTCTGACCAGCGCTTCAAAATGAAGATCAGAGGAACTCTTCACTGGCCTTCTCTGAAGACATCTGATGAACCTTCAGGTTGAACAATTTGTCTTCAAAAATTTGTGCATTCTAAATAAACCGTCATCCTTGTGATCCTTCAACAAGATCTTCATCTAATGTTTACTTATGAAGCCTGTCTATAGAGATAGGCTTCAACTTGGTATAATGGGGGTGGTGACGAAGACTGACACACAAGATAGAAGAGGTGGAAAGAAATTCTGAAGGAGGTTTTTGGTTCAAGCCAACAGTCGAAGATGGAAAACTCTGTCCTTTGATTGGAAAGACTGAATAGATTTGAGGACAGGGTGGACAAGTGTCGCCCTTGTGATCCTTCCAACAGATCTTCATCCAGAGTTTCATTTTGAAGTCCTGTCTATAGGACTAGTACACATAAGCTTCAACATGGTGTAACGGGGTTAGTGAAGATCTAATGGAAGGATCAGGGTGAAGACTGACCCATAACCTAGGAGAGGTGGAAAGAAATTCTGAAATATATTTTTGGCTCAAACCAGCAGCCAATGATGGAAAACTCTGTCCTCTGATTGGGAAAATTGAAGAGATTTGGGGACAGTGAACTATTAAACTGATAATTGGTCATTTTCTGACCAGTCCTCCAAAAGGAATATCAGAGGAATTCTTTGCTGGCCTTTTCTGGAGACATCTGATGGCGCTCCAGACAAAAAACTTGGGTCTTCAAAAATGTGTGCATTCTAACTGAACTGTTTTCCTTGTGATCCTTCCATTAGATCTTCATCTAATGTTTGATTATGAAGTCCTGTCTCTATGGGTATATAAGACTTGTATACATGGGTGTTCTACTTGGCAGTCCTCCAGCTCCATCTTGAAGCTCTTTGAGGACCACTCAGTTCCAGGTTGGGGAAGGTAAATATGTATCATAATGGGAGAGCTGATATCAAGTTGTTAGCAGACCTCAGTAGACTTTCATCACAGTGCTGAGACTTTCTGAAAACCAAATAGAAGCCATCAGCACTGCATGATCTGAGAGTAACCTCCTCGAGGCCTATGTGGGAGCCAACTAGGTGGCACACAGACAATGTTTGGGTGTTTCAGGCTCTTCTCCACCAATTGGCTGACATTCTCTTCTGTCTGTGTCACTGGCTCCTTGTTCTGGATGGAGTCCTGATCATGAGACAATGCCGTCATATCCTTGTATACCGCACTTCTTACCCGCTATACGACAGCCGAACGTGAGTGCCTCCTGCATAGACTGACCTGAGGAGAGAAAGGTCAGAGTGACACCTCCACCAAACACAATCTTCTCACCAGCTAAGAAGATCTCTTATAGAAGAATGAAAACAAAGCTTTGCCACTTTTTTCGGCTCTTTTACTACCATCTGTGGAGTTTGATCTCCATCATTAATGTTGGCTGTTACGTCCATGGGACTTGAATCTCATTTGTCCCTCCTCTAGGATGTCAGGTAGAGGGGCAGGTTCTCAATTTTACCATAAACCTATGTTCCCAGTACAGCCCTGTGAATGGGAAGCCAGGGGTCAAGCATGACCGGATAGTGAAGGGGCAGACACTAGTCATGTGTGACCAGATACTGGAGAGGTACCGTAGATGTTGGTCATGAGTGACTGGATAGTGAAGGGCATCTCTGGTCATCTCTGACCAGGTAGTGAAAAGACCAACACTGGTCATGTGGGACCAGATAACGAGGGGTAGATGTTGGTCATCTGCATGTGGGTTAGTTTCAGTGTTGAGCATCACTAGCAATCACACAGTGGCATTGCCATCTGCATAGAAGCAGTAGGGCATTTGTGTTGGATGCCCACTGCGCCATGAATGAGAACCAGCACTAACAAGCTGATTGGTGTACATACCTTTAGACAAAGCAAACATGACAGAGGCATTGAACGTGTCGCCAGCCCCTAATGTGTCCACAATAGCATCAGGCGGGAAGGCCGGGGAATGAATCACGTGACCATCTGGGCCCAAAGCAGTCGCTCCTTGGTCAGCCCAGGCACATACCAGGTACGCCCTGTGGGGAAAGAGGCATAACAGGAGTGAGAAGTGAATGTGTATAATCAGGGCCGTCTTTAATATTGATTGGACCCTGGACAAAACTTTTCTTGGAGCCCCCCCCATGCAGTTTCGCTCTCCACCTGCTCTGAGACATACAATAAATAGCAGCTAGACTCAAAATCAGTTTACTGAATCTGATCAGGCAGCTATTACGATTGGTTGCCAGAGGTTACAATGTATCATTACTGCTCACTGACTGGTTGCTAGAGGTTACAGCACACATTACGGCTCACTAGTTGCTAGAGGTTACAGCACATGATTTCTGCTTGTTGATCGGTTGCCAGAGAATACTGTGGATATGACTTCGGGGGGCATGATATACATATCAATGCCGCCGGCCACCCCTATTTACATATGAATTTCATCACTATTTACATACGTATGTCGGTAATTTACATGTAGACACAGGGTCTGGAGGTGAGTCATCTTTACACAACAATAGGGCATAGCTGGGCAGCATTAGTAGCAGCACTTCACACTGAGATATCGGGACACAGCACATGACTAAAACCTCAAGGGAGGAGGGCATTTAAATCAGGATAGTTGGCAAGTATGAGGCTGCTGCTTTGGGCCTCACAACAATGACAGGGCCCAGGGCAGCTGTCCCTTTTGCCCTGCCCTGTGTATAATGGCAAATCAGAATGAAGAAAGCTGGGATCCAATGAGTAGGTGGGTGAGCCAATAGGAAATAAAGATTAGAAAAGAGGAACAAACTGAGATGTCTCTCTTGAATAAACCCCCTGTCTATCAGCTGGGGATAATAAGGAAACACTCACCCCTGCTGCACCCGCGGGTATAGACCCAAAACCGCTTCAGTTGCAGAATGAAAGCCCAGATACTTGGCCACATCTTTACTGACAAATACCTGCCGAGACACAGAAAGCAAACAAGAAAACCTGTCACCAAACACTAATGAATAATTACAGGTGGGAAAACAGTCATATCTTCTATATAATACAGACTCCTCTGAGCAGTTTTCCCACAGCGCGCCATGCTCTCACCGCCCACATCCAAGGCAAGGACAGCCTATGGTGGTGGTGGTGGTGGTGGGCTGTGTTAGTGCCTCTCCACCAGCGGCTCGGGGGTTGTTTACTGCCCCCCCAAAGAAACCCCCACCAGCCGCCACTGCTCCTTTCCCTGACTGTATACAATGATAAGGTGTGTCCTGGATGATACGGACTCCTCCCCCTTACCCGTGTAGAATGGTAAGGTAAGGATAGTAATCATAAGGATTTCTATATCCCATATCATGTATCAGTATAGTGATCTCCTCACCAGATCACCATGTATCATTATAGAGATCTCCTTACCAGGTCACCATTTGTCATTATAGAGCTCTCCTCACCAGATCACCGTGTGTCATTATAGATATCTTCTCACCAGATCACCATGTTTCATTATAGAGATCTCCTCACCAGATCACCATGTTGGAAAAGCAGGAATAGTTCTTCCCTTTCCTTCTCGATCTCCACTGAGATTTTAATCCTCTGGTCAGGGGGACACTTCTTGTTGTGATCTTCTACTCTTTGGATCATCTTGACCTGCTCAACAGCATTCCTGCCCTGAGAGATTAGATTTAATTATAGAAACAGTATAAATAGTATAAGAGCAAATACATGCCCATAATCCCACGTGTGCTCCAGCTACATCACCAGAGCTATTACCAGTACACCTCCACCTATAACCCCTGTGTACTGCTTTGTTTTCTATAATGATCATCTCCCTGATAACCATAGTGGCTGGAACCTCTATCTATGCCCCTAAATAGCCTCCATTGGTTCCTCTCACCTCCCAGTGAATCCACTTGTATTGGGACAGGTCCACTTTCTGAAAGTCTTCTACCGTAACATCTGGCAGATTCCTGCAGGTTTGCAAGAGAAGGAGCTGGGTATGAATAGGGGAATCATAAAAACAGTACCATGTTCATTAATACACATTGGTAGCTGAACCACAACCTAGAGAGACCAATGAATGTTTCCATTCACGTTGAACATTGAAAGTAGTGGAGGGCTAAATATAACTGATCTCCATGTCCCCCAACACTCATGGTCCAGAAGACCAGAGCCATCTGGGTTATCCGACCCAGGCCTTACTCAATGTTCCTATTCACACAGGCCACAGAAGGTAGCGTAGGGATAAATATAACTGATCTTTAGGTCCTCCTACACTCAGGGTCTACAAGACGAGAGCCACCAGGGTTATCTGGTCCAGGCCTTACTCATTGTTTCTATTCACAGTGAGTACTGAAGGTAGTGAAGGACTAAATATAACTAATCTCATTGTACTCCTAAACTCAGGGTCTACAAGGCCAGGTCCACCGGGGTTATGCAACCCAGGTCTTACTCAATGATCCCATTTACACAGGGTATGGAAGGTGGTGAAGGGCTAAATATAACCGATCCTTAGTTTGACGGAATCGTCCCCCACTCCGCTTGAGTGCTTCCATCAGTATACCGCTTCCGCCAGTCTGAACATAGATATCAGATGTTATAGCCGCCTATTGCAACCAAGAACTAGACAGGACTCATTTGGCTACAAAACTGGAACTCTTTTTATCGAACAAACTTACACAGAATATATACCTCACAGGAGGACATTCCCCTCCTTTTAATTTTACCCTAACAATACAACCTGTACACAGGAACATAATTACAACAACCGACATATACTATAAACATTACGTTAATTAGCCACCTGGATAACTCAGAGGTCTCATTCCAGGTCACACTTGCCGGCATCAAGCTCACAAGTTACAATACAAATTATTACAAGTGTAAACACATCCCCCAAGCAGACAAGAGTTGAGTTAATTAGCACAATTAGCAATACAAACAATGATCTCCCCCTCCTCTTTCCAGATTTCATTAATCATCTTTCTGTTCACATATATTTGTCCACCTTGTCCCAAGCTTGGAGATACCATCATGGCCTCCTTAATAATGTCCTTTTACATTACATAACAGGGCATTTTCTTAAATACTTGTAGCTCCCTCAAATGCCATGGCTCATAGTCTGTAGGCAAGAGGCTAGTATTCAGTCCCCTCCAAAAGCCTCTGTCCCGGGTGAGTCTATCACACTTAGGTCCTCCTAAACTCAGGGTCTACAAGACGAGAGTCACCAGGGTTATCCGGCCCAGGCCTTACTCTTTGTTCCTATTCACAGTAAGCACTAAAGGTGGTGAAGGGCTAAATATAACTGAACTCAATGTACTCTTAGACTCAGGGTCTACAAGGCCAAGTCCATCAGGGTTATACAGCCCAGGCCTCACTCAATGTTCCCATTTACACAGGGCATGGAACGTGGTGGAGGGCTAAATATACTGATCCTTCGGTCCTCCTACACAAGTCTTCAAGACCAGAGCCACCAAGGTTTATATGGCCCAGGCCTCGCTCAATGTTCCCATTCACAGTGAGCACTGAAAGTGGTGGACAGCTGAATATAACTGATCTCAATGTACTCCTGCACTCTGGGTCTACAATATTAGAGCCACCTGGGTTATCCAGTCCAGGCTCTGCCTCAACCAAGGTTGCATGGGTCTAAATGTTACCCTCGTAGCTGTGTAAATGTACTTTGATTTGGAACCTTTATCACATGGGTGCTCAACCTGTGGCCCTCCAGCTATTGCCGAACTACAATTCCCATCATGCCTTTGCCTTTGGGAGTCATGCTTGTAACTATCAGCTTTGCAATGCCTCATGGAACTTGTAGTTCGCAACAGTTGGAGGGCCTCAGGTTGAGCACCCATGCTTTAGCACCCATGCTAGATCCAGTATCAAAGACCCAATAATCCTCCTACTCTTCTCTCAATGATGAATGGAAGGTGATGCCATGTAACAAGGTTACTTATCTAATAATATCCTTCTACACACACAATTCTCTTTTCTCCTTATTTTTGTTACAAACGATTAAATTTTTCTGTGCCATTATATATACACCAAAGTATCTGAGCTAGAGTCATGTTTTACTCTTGAGGAGGAGGAATCCATGAAGCAGTAATAAATGATGGATGAAAAAACCCATTTGTAATATACTCATTCTCTCTCATTTCCAGCAGCAAATTAATTTTGTGGCTACTCTCTGCCATTCAATTGGCGGTACTTAAAATTAGACGATTAGCTTCTTTTTAAATTTTTATTTCAACAATTTCATTTTTAAAATGGTTATAGGGTCACTTCAAACAGTATTTTAAGTGTTTGATAGATGCTGGAGAGCTAAATCATCAGACAGTCTCTGCACACCTGCTGGGCCCATTATGAGGGGTTCCCACCATCCCAGTGCTAAGTTCTCCGGTGTGTGCACCGGCTGTGCCCATTATGAGGGGTTCTCACCATCCCTATGCTGAGTTCCCAGGTCTGTACACCTGATGTGCCCATTATGAGGGGTTCTCACCATCCCTGTGCTTAGTTCCCAGGTCTGTACACCTGATGTGCCCATTATGAGGGATTCTCACCATCCCTATGCTGAGTTCCTGGGTCTGTACACCTGATGTGCCCATTATGAGGGGTTCCCACCATCCTTGTGCCAAATTCCCTACTCTGTATACCTGTTGTACCCATTATGAGGGGTTCCCATCATTCTTGGGCGGACTTCCCAGGTCTGCACACCTGCTTTACCCATTATGGAAGTTTCTTTATTTTATATTATGGGAACTTTAACAGGAGGAGTTTGAACACACAAAGCTTGTGGGGACCCAAAACTCCCAGGTGTGCAGGAACAGAGTCAAGAATTATGAAATGAAAAGCTCACTGTTTGAGTCTTCAGTCATATAAGAAGCCAAGAGCTGACTCAATCTTTAATTAAAGTTTTTTGTTTTTTTTTTACATTTTGAGGGGTTTGACCTTTTAAGAGAGACAAAAACACACAAACATTCACAAACTAACAAAAGTCTCAAACTGGTCAAAGCCATTTGATGATGATTATAAAGGAGAAAGCATATCCATCGGCCCATAACTGTCTAATGACAGATGGAATTTCTGAGGACAACTTCTCGCTGGGTCATTCATGATCTGTCTTTAGTAAAAAGGAGAGTGATACATGGTCCTTTACAATTTAATAAAACATTTTTACAATCATAGAACACCAAGAAGAAGTAATTTGGCCACCACCATCACCACCCACCTTCAATTATCTTCACCATTCTCAGCAATACTCACTCCACATCAAATCATTCAATCTATCACCCTAGGGCCACACAAAGGAGACACAAACATAAAACATGTTACTGAGCACCAAAATAATATGAGATGTGAAGTTCTGAAAGTACCACTACCATCACCACCAACCTTCCATTTTTTTTTACCATTCTCAGCAATACTCACTCCACATCAAATCTATCACCCTGGGGCCACACAGAGAAGACACAAATATTAAACATGTTACTGAGCACCACAGTCACACGAGATCTAAAATTTTGAAGGTATCATCACCACTACTTTCCATTATTCTCACCATACTCAGCACCACTCATTCCAAATTCAATTTACCACCCTAGGTCCACATACAGGAGACAAATACATAGATATTTTTTATATTATTGGATGGAATACAGAAATAAGATCCTTGATCCTTACGTGTCATACAGCGTGACGGTGCGAGAACCGGTGGTGACATTAACCAGGCAGCAGGCACACGGGGTGTCGCCCCAGTTCTGCCAGCTCACGTTGGAGGCATCAATGTTCCTCTTGCGGAAATCTGAAATGATGAAGCTACGGGGGGCAGCGGGGGAAGATGGGTTAGATGGGAAGATGGATATATGCTGAACCTACAGAAGATAGGTGATTGGTCGAAAAAGAAGAAGTGGAGCAAGCTTTACTGTCCTGAGATTTATCTGGTGTAAGCCATGTCTCCCTGGTGTTGATTCTGGTATCCCTGGGGGAGAGGTTTCACAGTACTTACCAATTAGATACTAACGGATGTCACCCAAATCTGCTGCACTGAGCAATGGAGATTACACACTGTTATCACACCACACCTCTCCTGTAACCTCACACCTATACACAAATCACCTTTAACACATATCTGTATACACTCCACCTGTACCTCAAACCTGTACACACATCATCTGTACTTTACATCTCACCCTGGGTCACCCATATGTTACAAATTTGCATGTCCTACACCTTTACACACCTTACATGCACCACTTACCTTTACATACTTCACTCACACCTCACACCTGTACACAACACACCTGTATCTCACACCTGTACACACCTCTTAAATTGCTTCACACCTTTACCTTACACCTGTACACACCTCACCTGTACTACAAACTTGTAAACACCTGACCTGGACCTAATACCTGTGCACACCACACACATAACCCACACCTGTACATAATGCATCTATATCTTTTTAAAGGTCTGCACTTGTACTTCACACCAGTATACAACTGAGCCATACCTCACACCTGTACACACCTCACTCCTGTAAACAGCTCACCTGTGCTTCACTCCTGTGCACAGATTAACCATATTTCACACCTGTACACGTCACCCATTCCCCACACCTGTACACACTTCTTCTGTACCTCACACCTGTACATACCTCACCTGTATTCACCTAACCTGTACTTCAGAACTGTACACCCCTCAAACCTCCCACACACCTGCACACATCTAACCTTGGTTTGACAATAGCCCACATCTATATCTCAAAAAAGAAAACAGGCGCCTCTGAACATAGACTGTATGATTTATTGTAGAACAATGAACATTAAAAACTCACAAAGAGGTAATGGATGATAGACACATCTGAACCAGTACTACACACTCATCAGGCTGAACGCTGTGTCCATGGATCGTTTTGCGCCTCTCATGTAGACTTGTCCTGGCCAGCAGGATGCTGTAGATGGTGGAGTGAAGCCAAACCGAGGGTTGGCGGGCAGCTGTAGCTGAAAACGAGGGCTGGAACGCAGCCTAGGCTGGATGGTACGATGCTGAGACGCAGCGCTGGCCACAATGGTGTCACTGGCGTGCACGCGACGCATTTCGGAGCATGCGCACTGCAAGGCTGTACACAGTGCGCGCTCCTTTGTCAAGCCTTGCAGTGTTCATCGTCCGAAACGCGTCGCGAGCACGCCAGTGACGGTATCATGGCCAGCGCTGCGTCTCAGCATCGTACCATCCAGCCTAGATTGCGTTCCAGCCCTCGTTTTCAGCTACAGCTGCCCGCCAACCCTCGGTTTGGCTTCACTCCACCACCTACAGCATCCTGCTGGCCAGGACAAGTCTACACGAGAGGCGCAAAATGATCCATGGATACAGCGTTCAGCCCAATGCCTGATGAGCTTCTAGTACTGGTTCAGATGTGCCTATCATCCATTACCTCTATGAGTTTTTAATGTTCATTGTTCTACAATAAATCATACAGTCTACATTCAAAGGTGCCTGTTTTCGTTTTTTTGTTTTGCATGCATTGGAGATCGCTTCAACTTCCCATACAAGGTTTGCCCTGACCCAGTGGTCTGTGTTTTTCCTACCCAGAGCTACGAGCTCAAAAAGGTAACTTGTTGGACTCATGCTTTAAATTTTAAACTCTTTTGGCTGCGCCCCTATCAATCTTTGTTTTGTCACATCTATATCTCACCTGTAGATACCACACCTGGACTTTTGCCCCGTACACACCTCACCTAAACTTTACACAACTTACCCGTACTGCAAACCTTCAAACACCTTACACCTATACATGCCTCACAGCTGTACATACTGTACCTCATCTACAGTATATCTCAAAATGGCTCAAACCTGTACCTTACATCAGTATACACCTTACACCTATACATACCTCACCTATACCTAACAGAAGTACACCCTTCACTTTTAGCCCACCTAACCTCATATCTATATGCAACATCACTTGTACACACCTTACCCATGTATATACCTTTCCTGTACATCACACCCATACCTCAAACCTTTGCACACCTTATCTGTATGTCACAAAGTACCACACACCTATACCTGACACTAGCACCGACCTTACCAGTACCTCAAACCTGTACACACCTCATCCATACCTCACACAGGTACACACCACAACTGTACCTCCCACACCTCACCCATACATCACACATGTACACACCTGACCTGTACCTCATGCATGTACATACCTCACCCATACCTTACAGCTGTGCACACTCAACCTGTACTTCACGCCTGCACACACATGACCTATACATGTACGCAACTCACTCATACCTTACTCTTGTACATACCTCACCTGTACACAGATGACCTGTACCTCACACTTGCACACACCTGACAGACACCTCACACCTGTACTCACTTCACCTGTATCTCACAGTGTTGCCCACTCCTTACCATCATACCAGCACACGCTTTGCACCTCACATTGAAACACACCTGTTCTTGTGCAGGATGGTTCGGCTCCCATTGGTAATGTTGCTGATGACAATGGAAGCCGGGAATGTAGAGCCAGGGTGGTTGATAACGTGTCTTACGTCTATACCGTAACTTGAAAGACTGTTCAGGACAAAACTGCCGAGGAAGGGAAAGAAGGGCATAGAGTCGGGGCAATTAATTGTTAATTAAAATAAAAAAGAACAGAGAAGAAGAAGATAAGAACAAAAAGTGAACAAATACAATTTATAACCGATTATGTGTGAAAAACTGGAAAAAAAGAGATTATATGAAATAAACCAAAAAAAAAAAAAAAGAAATTGCCATAAAATTGCATGCATTCATAAGGAAATTGTCTAATGGTAGAGAAATTAAAAGACTGATACAAAAAAGAGGTCATACAGGATAAGGTTTGGAAATTAAAAGAGTAGAAAGGAGATGTAATTTGTGGGAAAAGTGAAATGGTCATAAAATAAACTGTAGGCCCAGAATAAGACAGGCTGGGTCAGATGGTTCTAGAACAGTGGTACCAGATAACGGGGACATCAAAGATTGCATTGATACGGAAAGAAAAAGAGGAAGATATGACAAGGGCAGAAGGCTGAAGTTAAGAAATAATATGGAGAAGATTGAATATGACCAAGGAGCAAGTGAGGAAGAAAGCAGATGTTCAGTAATGAATACAAAAATTGTACAAAAAATTTAACAGTAATTTTATTCATTACAAACAACATGTAGTTACAAAAGTTTGTACTTTAAAACAAACATAGACATTAAATACAGCTTGTCTCTTGACACATCATGGTGAAAAACAGCAATTGTCTTGTCACTTGTAGATGACAGTTAAATAATTATCCCGACATGTTTCGCCACCGTGGGCTTTCTCAGGGGATATAGTCGTGACAAGAGATGTATCATTGAATGAAACAGAACATCGTTTAGATAAACACACTTAATTGTAACAAAAAAAGAAAAGGGAAAACAAAACATTAGGATATCAGTTGACATGCTTCACTTCATTGCCACTCCCCCAGCTCAATTCTCCTTGCCTCCTGCCGGAAGTTAGGGGAGGGTTGATGGACACCATTGGGGATACACGGGGGAGGCCAAAATAGCCTATAAAGACCAAGCTGGAATATATATGTATAAAACCATGTATTACCATTCCAGTAATTGGATACTGGCCAAAGTAAAACAAGGAAGATATAAATAGAAGATATATAGCTACTAAGAATATGAGGGGATGTAGTACAAAGAAGATGTATACAACATACTCACAACATACTTACAGCACAAGCTGTTGAAATCCACATGTGGTTGCTCTCACTTCATATAACAAGGACGCTATAGACCTACTAAAAACCTTGGAGGGCCTTATCCTTCCTCCAAATACCTGGATAGTCACTATAGACATTGAAAGTCTATACAACACTATCCCCCATGAAAAAAGGACTTAAAGTAATTGAGGGTCAACTTAGAGATTGAGGTAAATTGGCTTATAGATATAATACATTTATAATTGACCTTTTAAAATGTATCTAGCAACTGTATTTAAATTTTCTTCATCTGATCACCCCCCCCCCCAACAACTGTTACCTTTTGTTTCACTTGACCCTTCCTTCTAGATTGTCAGCTCTAACGAGCAGGGCCCTCTGATCCCTTCTGTATTGAATTGTATTGTAAGTGTACTGTTTGCCCCATGTTGTAAAGCGCTGTGCAACCTGTTGGTGCTATATAAATCCTGTATAATAATAATAATAATCTTGACAAGTAATGTGTTTTTATTTGGATCATCCCACTACCCCCAGGTGCAGGGGGTTGGGATGGGGACTCGTTGTGGCCAACCTGTAACTGGGGGGGGGGGAGAACTGTTTGCCCGGGATGACATGTCCAACCTTCTTGGGCACATCATTTCTTGGCATCGTTACATTGACGATGTACTGCTTTTGGACTGGAACAAGAGATTAACTTGAACTATTTATGACCACCATAGGAAATAATAAATACAATTTGAAGTTCACAATAACATGCGACCTCCATAAAGTTAGTTTTTTACATTTAGAAATTTTTGTTAATGGGGATGGCTCTTTGGACTCCTCCCTATTCAGAATATCATCAGCTGGCAATACCCTTTTGCATGCTACTAGCTCGCATCCAGTGCCACTGTTAAAAAGTATACCATATAGCCAGTATCTTCGTATATGAAGAAACTGTACCGATGAGGAGGATTTTGTTAAAGCAGCCCAGGACCTTTATTCCAGCTTGCGGGACAGGGGATACAGCCATAGCTGTCTCAAGAAAGCATACAAAAAAACAAAGAAGCAAGACAGAAGCTCTTTGATCTACTCTACAAAAACCAAGAAAGATAGTGTGCAATCTGTAAGAATCATTACCCCCTACTGTAAACAACACAAACAAATTAGAGGGATTTTGACTAAATCCTGGCCTCTGCTCTCCGCAGAATTAGTAAGCACATTAAGCAACACCCAGAAATTACATATAAAAGAGCAACCTCAATAAAAGTTTGTTTAGTGCACAGTCACCATAACAACGCAGTTCCCATAACAAGTTCACTGAGAACAGGAACTTTCGCCTGCGGTGGATGTGATGTGTGTCGGTTCGTTCACAATGGTAATGAAATCATTCTCCCGAATGGACAGACACAATGCATCAAACAGAGAGTGACTTGTCCGACGCTTGGAGTGGTCTATCTTATGCAAGCCTGTGTGGCTTGGTTTCTATATAGGTAAAACGAAACGCCCATTTTTCAAAAGAATTAGGGGTCATGTATCTCCTATTCAAAAAAGACAAATGGAAACTTCTGTGACTCAACATGTGGGTCTCTACCACAATTTCGATTTACATATGATCCAATTTTCAGCCCTTGAACATATACCATTAAACTCCAGAGGTGGCAGCGTAGATCGTGCGCTGCTCCAGCTGGAGACCCGATGAATATACAATCTCAAAGCCAATGTATACCCTGTGAAAAAAAGGAAGCCCAGGTGGGCTAACGCTGTGCTAGAAAAGCAAAAATTTATACTATATATGAAATATAGTGAATGTGACAAGCTGCCAGCACTAAAAAGTCTAATAGAGGAACTCCAAGTATATATATATATATATATAGTGAGTGCAGCGCTAATAAAATAACAACATGACAAATTTTACAAATTTGCAAGTGAAAAAATATGTAAAGGAAAAACTAAGGCTAAGTCCCAGTGAAAAATTCAGTCCATGAATAAAGAAAAAAAAACAAACATCCATCCATGTGAAATAACGGTGACAAATTGTAGAAAATCGTGAAAGATCCTCCAAAGAATGTGCATCCAACTCCACACCCAAGTGAGGAAGTAGCCTGCTTACCAGCTATCCGTGACTACTAAAAAGCACTACTAAAGTCTCACCAAGCACAGGGAAATCGGTCTCCCCAAGACCCTTAAAGATGTCTGGAACCACAGCTAGAACGATGCCACTCAGAAAATATAAAAGAAAGTGCTTCCATAGTGCAGTACATTTTAAAATTCAATTTAATATAATAAGTGGGTCGCACTTACAAGATATATGGCGTATCAGAGGCAATAAAGCAATGTGTCTCTTCAATGTGGTCCCTGGCGTCTCCTCAGGCTTCCGTTCGCTTCCCATTCCGCTTGCCCATCAAAATCTTGAGAAAAACGTGATGACGTCACCAGCGCAGGCTCCACCCTACGCATTTCGTCACTATTGGACGTCGTCTGGGGATTGGCCAGGTGTATACCCTGACTTGAATGAAACTGTCAGTTTTAAGCCATTTCTCTAACTGTTAAACTGGCCATTATCCCCTCAGTCTGTCCCATGTGAAGTTTTCTTCGCCATCTTGCTTGATTGCTTCTCTCCCAATCCCTCCCTTCCCCATTCTTTCTTTCCCCACCTTTCCCTTCTCCCTTCATGCAGTTTTCACTTTCCTCTATCCTCTTCCCTTTCCCTTTATAATGTTGGTTAATAAGGTAATTTGGTGATTTTATATTGAGAAGTCATTGAGCCATTATCCCCTTAGTCTGTCCCATGTGAAGTTTTCTTCGCCATCTTGCGTGATTGCTTCTCTCCCAATCTCTCCCTTCCCCATTCTTTCTATCCCCACCTTCCCCTTTCCCCTTCATGCAGCATTCCCTTTCCTCTATCCTCTTCCCTTTCCCTTTATAATGTTGGTTATTAAGGTAATTTGGTGATTTTATATTGAGAAGTCATTGAGGACTCTTTATATTTGTAATTGGCATGTGGATCATTGAAATCCTTTGGAGGGGAGAAACTTTCTTATATTGTAAGTATATTCTGTGTTATTATTGTTCTGATTATTGTTCATAACTGATTAATAGTTTGTCATTTGTATTGTTTGTTTTATATTCTTTATATTTCTGTGTCATTTGCCATGCTCTGTTTATTGCCCTCCCATTTTGCTTCCCTACTCTTCTTCTTCCCGTTGGTGTTGGTTTTGAGACTCTCTAGAGGGGGGCCCCCTTGTGTTTTTTCTGGGGGGTCATAGGGAGGAACCATACCCACGGCCTCTGTGGTTCATTTTTTAGAGAACTAGTGCCATATTGGGGTCTGTTACGCTGGAAATTACACACTTGGCAGGGCATCTATGCCTTTTCCACCTGGCACCGAGTCTATCCTTGACTTGGTTACCATCTCTACAGGGGCGGGATGCTGTGCTCCTTGCCGCTGTGTGCTCGCTGTGCGAGGGGGATAGGCACACGCCCACTGAAAGGCATGTCAGCTTCCGTAGTGCCTCCTCCCCGCCGATGTTGTAAACATCTTTTGGGGATGTCATCTTTTTTCTCTGTAGAAAATCCCCTCATATTCTTAGTAGCTTTATATCTTCTATTTATATCTTCATTTTTTTTTACTTCGGCCAGTATCCAATTACTGGAATGTTAATACATGGTTTTATACATATATATTCCAGTTTGGTTTTTATAAGCTGTTTTGGCATCCCTGTGTATGCCCAATGGTGTCCATCTTTTCCTTTTCTTTTTTTGTTACAATTAAGTGTGTTTATCTAAACGATGTTCTGTTTCATTCAGTGATACATCTCTTGTCACAACTATATCCCCTGAGGAAGCCCACAGTGGCGAAACATGTCAGGATAATTATTTAACTGTCATCTACAAGTTACAAGACAATTGCTGTTTTTCACCATGATGTGTCAAGAGACAAGCTGTATTTCATGTCTATGTTTGTTTTGAAGTACAAACTTTTTTAACTATATGTTGTTTGTAATAATAAAATGACTGTTATATTTTATGTACAATTTTCGTATCCATTATTTGCTGGCACCTTTAAAGTCCCACAAAAACCTTTCTGTCTATATCCAAATTTCAGGGATGTTGGTGCCTCTTTTTGGGACTGCCACATATCCATATCACTATCCCTTCTCATGAAGTTCAGTAATGATGATGAGGAGAAAGAATGGATAGGACATAGTAGATAATGGATGTTTGGGAAAGATGAGGAAGGGGAGAATGGATATGACTCAGGAGCAAAATTGGAAGTTCCGGAAACAGATGTGACTCAGAAGAAGAAGGTGGAAGTTTAGGAATAAAGGGAAGAAGACAAAACACGGTAGGAGAATAAGAGCAAGGATGAAAAAAGAAGACTTGACATGACCCAGGAGCAGAAGGTGGAAATGTAAGAATAAAGAGGAAAAGACAGGATGTGACCCAGATGAGGAAGGTGGAAGTTCAGGAATGATGAGTCGTAAAATAGATGTGACCCAGAAGCGTAGGAATGAAAAGGACGAAGACTGGATATGACCCAGAAGTAGAAGGTAGAAGTTTAAGAATAAAGAAGAAAAGACTGGATGTCACCCAGACTAAGAAGGTGGAAGTATAGGAATGAAGAGGAGAAGACTGATTGTGACTGAAGACAAGAAGATAGAAGTTCAGGAATGAGGATGAGAAGATTGGATGTGACCCAGAAAAAAAAGGTGGAGGTTTAGGAAAGAAAAGAAGATGACTGGATGTGACTCAGGAGAAGAAGGTGGAATTTGAGGAATGAAGAGGAGAAAAAAGAATATGCTATGGAGATGGTGGAAGTTCAGGAATAAAGAAGAGAAGATTGGATGTGATCCAGAAGAAAAAGGCATATTATTAGAAATTGGTGACATGATGAGGTCATATGATTGATGAGTAGCACAGTGACTGGCTCGGCAGTGGGTCAATTAGGATGCTCCCTTTACAATGTTCTCAAAGGACAGTAGAGCATTGCACACTGTAGAATTAGTTTTTGAATGTATAGTGAGACAGATGGCACAACAGTTCAACGGGAGACAACTTTTTACAACATGAAACTGACTCCTCCCTTTATAAACTCCTCCCCTGCTGTAATGATGACCCCTCCCATTTCCTTTATTTCCCCACACTAACCTTACATCACACAAATCCCACCTCTGATTTAGAGACCCCTCTATTTTTCTCCGGTACTTCCAAAACAATCCTACCTTCTACAAACCCCACCCCTGCCTTAGAGAACACACTACTTTCCTCCAGTACCTCACAACCAACCCTACCTTCTACACACCCCATCCCTGCCTCAGAGACCCCTCTACTTTCCTCCAGTATCTCCCAACCAACCCTACCTCCTACAAACCCCATCCCTGCTTTAACGGCTGCTCTACTTTCCTTCAGTATCTCCCAACCAACCCTACCTCCTACAAACCCCAACCCTGCTTTAACGGCTGCTCTACTTTCCTCCAGTATCTCCCAACCAACCCTACCTCCTACAAACCCCTTCCCTGCTTTAACGGCCCCTCTATTTTCTTCCATTACCTCCCAACCAACCCTACCTCCTACAAACCCAATCCCTGCATTAGAGACCCTTCGACTTTCCTCAAGTACCTCCCAACCACTCCTACCGCCTACAAATCCCACCCCAGCCTTAGAGACCCCTCTATTTTCCTCCAGTACCTCCTAACCAACCCTACCTCCTACAAACCTCTTCCTTGCCTTAGAGATCCTTCAACTTTTTTTCCAGTACCTCACAACCAGCCCTATCTCCTACAGACCCCATTCCTGCCTTAGAGACCCTTCTACCTACATCCAGTACCTCTCAATCAACCCTCCCTCCTACAAACCCCGTCCCTGCCTTAGAGACTCCTCTACTTTGTTTCAGTATCTCCCTATCAACCCTACTTCTCACAAACCCCATCCCTGCCTTAGAGACCCTTCTACTTTTCTCAAGTACCCCCCAACCACTCCTACCTCCTACAAACCCCACCCCTGCCTTAAACACCCCTCTACTTACAAGTTAACCCTGCCTCCTACAAATGCCACTGCTGCCTAGAGACTCCTCCCCTTTCTCTATTTGCTCCCACACTAGCCCAACCTCACACAGATCCTACCCCGTTTTCATATACTCCTCCCCTTCCATCATGAAATCTACATCAACCACATTCATCCCACAAAGGCAACCCCTTTCATCCATTGACACCCTAACACAACCCTTATATACAAAGCTAGCCAAAACTGTCACTCCAAGCCCCCCCCCCCCCCACACACCTAACTGCTAAAGTGAATCCTGCTTGCCCATGAACCATCTTTACTGCCTACTTCTCCATCCATGTGCCCGTTTCAGTTAAGGGCCCCACTTACTTACTCTGCTATGTGTCCTGGAGCCAGTGACCCCATGAAGGCACAAGGAGCCCCAAGAAGAGAGAGTACAGTGCAGGAATTGGAGGCGTTCCCCCCTCGCTGCCATCGCTGAGAAAGACACCTGCAATACAAGGCTTCACATTAAACTTCCACAGAATATAACACATTACAACAAAATATAATGTAACATAACCTAATAACATACTATAGAATACTGTAACATAATAATATAATATAATATCAAATAATACACTGCAACATAATACAATAATATATCAAATAAAATACTTAACACTTGTACAATATAAAGCCACTTTCAAGCCGTTTTAAGGACAGCTGTCCATTCTCCTCTTAGCCCACCTCCCCATACTATGTGCTCCCTGTACCCCAAAGAAGAAAACTCAAATTTTCCAAAACTACAACCATTGCTTGTGGGCCATATCACCTGTGTGCAACCTTAGTACCTCCTGCTCTTTCATCGTCTGAAACATCAAAAGTTATATAACCCCCTCAGGGAGACTTCAGACAAATTTGCGCAACTTTCTACAACTCTCACGCTCATCTTCATTTCATGCCCTCCCCACTTTTAGAGAACAGAGAACCAACTTGGCACCAAGTGTCATTCTCTGGTGCCAAGTAATTTGTATGGAATTTGTTAATGATAGCAATTAAGCCAATAAAATGTATACCCTGCAGCCAGCAACACAAGACCTCCTCTCCCCCAGCAACAATAGATACCTGAAGCAACAATAAACCCCCCAGCAACAATAGATCAGACCCCCAGAGCAACAATTGAAGAGCCTCAGCAATAATAGACTCCACCAGTAACAACAGTTTCCCCCAGCAAGAATAGACCCTCCAGGAACATAATACTCCCCCAGCAACAAAAGAGCCCCCACCCGCATTAATAGATCCCTCAGCAACAATAGACCTCCCCAGCAACAATAGATCACCCAGAGCAAAAATACAAGCTCCGCAGCAACAAGAGACTCCACCAGTATTAACAGTTTCCCCCCAGCAAGAACAGACCCTCCAGGAACATAATATCCTCCCCCCAGCAACAATAGTGCCCCAACCAGAAACAATAGATCACCCCCAGAGCAACAATAGAAGCTCCTTAGCATCAATAAAGTTCACCAGTAACAACAATATCCCCCCAGAAACAACAGACCCTCTAGGAACATAATACCCTCCCCCTAGCTACAGCAGATCCCAGCAGCCATCATCAATACACCCCACAGCAGTCAGCAACAATAGACCACCCCCCAACAGTAGAGGAACCTCAGCAGCATAGGACTCTACTCAGCAACAACAGATCCCACCACCAGCAATATTAGACACCCAAGCAAAAAATTAACTCCATTCCTTGCAACAGTAGACCCCCCCTAATCAGTGCTGGAGGTGCCGGAACTTAGTACCACCACATTTCTGCAGAAAAAAAAGCCAGAGCAAAAATACAAGCTCCACAGCAACAATAGACTCCACCAGTAACAACAGTTTCCCCCCAGCAAGAACAGATCCTCCAGGAACATAATATCCTCCCCCCAGCAACAATAGAGCCACAACCAGAAACAATAGATCACCCCCAGAGCAACAATAGAAGCTCCTTAGCATCAATAAAGTTCACCAGTAACAACAGTTTCCCCCCAGCAACAACAGACCCTCTAGAAACATAATACCCTCCCCCTAGCTACAGCAGATCCCCAGCAGCCATCATTAATACACCCTACAGCAGTCAGCAACAATAGACCACCCCCCAACAGTAGAGGAACCTCAGCAGCATAAGACTCTACTCAGCAACAACAGATCCCCCCACCAGCAATATTAGACCCCCAAGCAAAAAATTAACTCCATCCCTTGCAACAGTAGACCCCCCTTAATCAGTGCTGGAGGTGCCGGAACTGAGTACCACCACATTTCTGCAGAAAAAAAAGCCTTGTGCATTGCATACTTTACATGGATGTCTCCACTGGAAGCACCACTGTAGGGTAGTTTTTGGTATCACTGTGTATACAATCAGAACAAAACTTGGCAGGCTCCACCAGGCTAGCATGGACTAGGCTTCTAGAATCTAATATTGCCTCACCCATATGTTCTTATTTGGCGATAGAGCATATTTGCCTTCCAGTCTCAGTTTCTAGGTGATTAGTAAGATCAGGCTTGGCAAACAGTGAGATACACTTCCCCAGGTCAAATTCTACAGGCTCATGTAATATGGGGTAATTGGCAGCCACTTGTCCAAGTCCTTGGTGCCACCAACACTTATCCTGATATGCCATGTCTCTCTAAAGGAAAAGACTCATTTTGGGCTAGAAGGCCATTTATATTTGGTGTTCATGGAAGTTTCATCTTCGTCCTTAGGAGCCCATTTACCTCTTCAGTAAAAAGAAAGGTCTTGACGTTTTCCTGTTTCCAGGGGTTGTTCGATTAAATGGTAGATCTGGGAGATGGTCCATGGTAGTGGTATGTTGCTCCACATGGGATACGCTCATTCACACTTATGGTGTCTGTATGCCTAATGTTCCACTGTATCTTAATAGGCTCTGACATGGAAGGCCATTTGATCCACAATCTGAGCAAGTTTGAACACCTGCGGTTGCAACCATTTGTTTAAAGGTGGAACAAATCATACATCTGGGACCTCATAAACTTCTTAGGGTCATATTCCCATGTGAACACGTAATGCACCCTGATGGGAACTCTGGGCCTAGCAAGATTTAGGAGTTTAAAATACCACCTGGCATCCTGGGGTTTCTAGTCAAAGAAGGACTTTTGGGGCTACCACATCCACAACCATGTTTCAAATGCCGCTTTAGGCAAACGGCATACCTCTATAGACCCACTCAGACCTGACAGAACGGTCACCTGCTGACTTAGCTTAACTCTCCAATAAGATAGTATAGTTTTTTTTTTGAGGTGAAAAAGGAAAAAGCTAAATAACATATACCACCAACGACTGATCAAATACCAGAATGGGGGCCTCACGCATAATAGTAGGGCTTAAAAGGAGGTACTATTTAGTATAATGTCTTATTCTGTTAGCTTGATCTTACCTACCTAAAAATAGGACCTATTTTCAGTGGTCTCTTTGAAATCCAGCCAACAATACCACGTAGTTGTAAATATAGACATCCTATCCTACAAAATGTGAATCAAGTAATCCATCTCCATGTTGTTAATCTTGCAAATCCATTTGCGTAGCTTTGTTGCGTTTACCATGCACATTGCCAAAGATTTATTGTACTTTTTTTTTTCCAGGGAGGAATGGTGCAACAAGAATCGCGCCAGGGTATAATCTATGTTGTAGGAAGTGACTATTGATTATAGTCCAGAAGGCCTGAAGATTGGGACACGTCCACCACACATGAAGCATGGTACCAACTTCTGTTTCACATCGCCAACAGAGGGTAGAAATCGTAGGGTAAAGTTTATGGTACAAAGATGGAGTACTCTACCATCGAGAGAAGACTTTGTACCCGTTTTCTTGATTTGCAACATTAAGCAAACCCATATGAACAAAGGTACAAATGTTTTTCTCCCAATCCACGTCTAAAAAGGCATGGTTCAACTCCTGAGCCCATGCCGACAGGTTGGGGACATGGATATGGGGTGAGGTCTAGAAGTGAGCTGTAGAGAGTGGATATCACGCGTCTTTGTGGTTGGGTACAAGTACAGATGGCCTCCAGCATTGACAATGGTTTCGTCCAGGATGTGATAGGGCCCTGAGAAGTCAGAAAGTGACGAATTTGGAGATACATCCAGTGTCGCATCTCGTGTGGATTCATTAAGTCGTTGATAGCTTCCCGGGAGAGTAGTGATCCCTTACAGGAAAAAATTCAGTGCTAATACTTTCCAATGTGGGCAACTGTGCCGCAGAAAGGAGAATGACAGGCAGAGTGGGAAAACAGGGTTAAAGCGTAAGGGTGTCAAAGGCCCACTCTGCCTTGTCCCTCATATCAGACAGACAGAACATCTACCCACTGCTCCTCTGGAACCTTTTCACTTTCCACTTTCCAGAGCTATCTCACAGATGCCAAGGGGGGCTTAAACATAATTTGTCAGGGACCATTTTCAGCAGCTGTTCCCTACGTGCCACCAATCTGCCTCTCTGACATGGCTCAAATCTGTTGCTGTAGAGACAGGTTCACTTGCTGATGTCCCTCTAAGGAGGTCTGCTGTTGCAACTCTTGCTGCAGCTGATTAGTTGTCTGCTAGTTAGTGTTTGCTAAAAAATTAGTGTTTTACAACTCCATGACACATACTAGGTGTCTGTCTTATTAAGATCTCAGCACCAACTGGTAATGTGGACTTGCTCAACCGGTTTCTGGCAGCGGTAAAACAGAACTTGGTGAGCTTTGTCTGGCCGCAGGCTGTACAGTATTCGGACATGTCCCCATGTCATTTTCTGATCTCCGATTGGCCGGCTCATCCCTATAGCAGAAGTGTAGACCCCCCAGTACCTGGTCAATGGTCAGTGGTGTGTCAGACACATGGAGGAAGCACAGACCATGGACATACACACTACAATCCGATTGTCCAGTTTCTGCCTATGATTAGCATTTGATTCCACCATCAAAGGTTGCATTGTGTGCGGTGGTGTTTTTGGGTGGATTTTCTAATTTGATTGAGGGAATGATTATTCCCTCTTCCTTCTGATGATTTTTGTTCTATGTGTGCTGCACTTGTACAATTTCTGGTCTGCTGTAAGGGGCAGACAGGAAGTGGGCAGACAGGAACACCTGGGGGGAGGGGGGGCAAAGAGCTGACATCTGGGGGGGTGGGCAGTCAGGAGACACCTTTGGTAGGCAGTGATGGGACACCTGGGGGATCGGCCGAGAGGGGACACCTGGTGGTGGCAAGGAGAGGTCACATGGGTAGTGGGCGGAGAGGTGACACCAGGGAGGTCAGCAGAAAGGGCACACCTAGGGGTGGTCAGAGAGGAGATACCTGGGGGTGATCAGAGAGGGGAGACCTGGGAGGTCAGCAGAAAGGACACACATTGGAGTGTTTAGAGAGGAGATACCTGGGGGTGATCAGAGAGGGGACACCCAGGGTGGTCAGAGAGGAGACACCGATGGGTGAGAGAGGGGACACTTGGGGATGGTTATAAAGAGGACACCTGGGGTTGGGCAAAGAGAGGGGACACCTGTGGGTGGTCAGAGAGGAGATACCTCGGGTGGGCAGAGAGGGGACCCTTAGAGGGGGATCATAGAGAGGATGCCTGGGATGGGGCAAAAAGTGGGGACATCTGGGGGTGATCAGAGAGGGGACACCTGTGGTGGGCAGAGAGGGGATACCTGGAGTGGTCAGAGAGGGGCCAGTTGAGGTAGGCAGAGAGGGGACACCTGGGGGTGGGCAAAGAGAGGTCACCTGGGCAGTGGGCAGAGAGGAGACACCTGGGGATGGTCAAATAGGGGACACCTGATGCTGGGCAAACAGGGGACACCTGGGAGTGGTCAGAGAGGGAATACCTGGGGTATGGGCAGAAAGGGGACACCTGTGGGTGGTCAGAGAGGGAATAACTGGGGTATGGGCAGAGAGGGAACACTTGGGGTGGGCAGAGAGAGAGGACACATAGGGGTGGGCAAAGAGGGGACACCTGTGGGTGATCAGAGAGGGAAAACCTGGGAATTGGGCCGAGAGGGGACACCTGGGAAGTGGGCAGAGAGGGAACGACTGGGGGTGGGCAGAGAGGGAACACCTGGATGGTGGGCAGTGAGCGGTTACCTGAGGGGTTGGCAGAGTGAGGCACTTGGGGGTGGTCAGGGTGGGGGTACTTGGAGAGTGGTCAGGGTGGGGGTACATGGGGGGTAGTCAGAGTGGGGGACATCTGTGTGTGGTCAGAGAGAAGGCATCTAGGGGCAAGGGTTTAGACAGAGTGAACCTAGTGGTTGGTCAGAGTGGTGACATCTTGGGGTTAGTCAGAGAGAGGGCATCTGGGGGGGTTGGAAAGGGGGCTCCCAGTAGTTGGTCAGAGAGGGGGCACCTTGAGGGTGGTCAGAGAAAGGGCATCTAGAATGGTGGAGTTTAGATAGGGGGTGAATAGCGGTTGGTCAGGGAGCATTTCCATTGGGGGGGTGAGGAGGTATACAGACATGTGAGCTCACCTGGTGTCGGAGTCCTCCTCGGGGTATTTGTCCACCACACTGATGATGTCCAGACAAACGAGTCCAATACACAGAATCCTCTTCTCCTCCATCACCGTCCGTCCGTCTGTGAGATCAGGAAAACAAAGTACAGACTGAACTCTGACCTGAAATACTGCAGAGTCAGCACAGCACTCCCATACTATGATATGGGACAGTACACACAGCTCTACCTAACTGACACCACTCACTGCACTCTACATAACTGACACCACTCACTGCACTATACATAACTGACACCACTCACTGCACTATACCTGACACCACTCACTGCACTATACACAACTGACACCACTCACTGCACTATACATAACTGACACCAGTCACTGCACTATACTTAACTGACACCGCTCACTGCACTATACATAACTGACACCACTCACTGCACTCTACCTAACTGACACCGCTCACTGCACTATACATAACTGACACCGCTCACTGCACTATACATAACTGACACCGCTCACTGCACTATACCTAACTGACACCACTCACTGCACTCTACCTAACTGACACCGCTCACTGCACTATACATAACTGACACCGCTCACTGCACTATACATAACTGACACCACTCACTGCACTATACTTAACTGACACCACTCACTGCACTCTACCTGACACCACTCACTGCACTATACATAACTGACACCACTCACTGCACTATACATAACTGACACCACTCACTGCACTCTACCTGACACCACTCACTGCACT
>JBBGZY010003289.1:0-44237 GCA_037952925.1 Lithobates clamitans
GTAACCCGCAGTGGACCGGATCAAAGCGGCAGAACTTGTTTTTTTTTTTTCCCGGACATGACCAGCCTCCCCCGAGGGTTCCGCCCTTCCTATTTGTAGTCCAAATGATCAGACGGGTGGGTGGGGCGCACGAGCAACAGGAGTGACCTTGGCTACGCAAGCCTGGGGGAGGAAAACAGGTCAGACGTCTCCAGATCAAAAGGGGCCCGGGACATCTAAGTAACACATTTAACCCCTTCAATACTGAGCACTCCCCCTCCCCCCCCCCTCTTCCTGCCCAGGACAATGTTCAGCTTTCAGCGCTGTCACACTTTGAATGACAATTACACGGTCATACAACACTGTACACAGAGGACATTTTTATCATTTTCTTCCCATAAAAAAAATAGAGCTTTATTTTGGTGGGATTTGATCACCACTGCGGGTTTTTATTTTTTGCTAAACTAAAAAAAGAGATTTTTGAAGGGAAAGAAAAAAAAGATTTTCTTAGTTTGTTATAAAATTTTGTTTTCTCCTTCACTGACGGGCGCTGATAAGCACAGATGAGGAGGCACTAATATGTAGAATTGATGGGCACCACTGATATGCAGCACTGACAGGTGGCATTAACGGCACTAATAAGGTGGCACTGATGGGCACCAATATGTAGAATTGATGGGCACTGATAAGGTGGCACTGATAAGGCACCAGTATGTAGAATTGATGGGCACCGATAGGCAGCACTAATGTGCAGCACTGACAAGTGGCATTGACGGGCACTGACTGGTGTTACTAAGGAGCACTGACTGCCAGCTGATGGGCACTTATTGGCAGTAGGATGGGCACCTCAGATGGGGGCTGAGCTGATAATCAATGTGCGGATTATCAACACAGACCCCCCCCGACAGGAGGGCCGCCAATCGTCTCTCCCTATCAGCGTGAACCAAAGTTAGCGGCACTTCCTGGTTACACACTGTGATTGGTCACAGCTGATCACGTGGTACAGAGCCTCCATCACAGGCTCTTTACCTAGATCGGAGATGCGGGGTGTCAGAGTGACACATCACAACACCGATGGGCGCGCGATGGCGGCTTATCCTGCTGGACGTCATCGGAGGATTACAGAACCAACACCCAGCCAACACCCAGCCATCATTCTGCTACAGGCCGGGCGGGACGTTGTGAATGAAGGTCCTATTCATACCGCCGCTCTGAACGGGAACCCAACACACTTGGACCTCGGCGACCCACAATGCATTGCTTTACACCAACATGTGCTGCCAGATATGCTGCATGCGCCTGTTTTGGGGCGATGATAATCTATGCAAATAAATGGGCTGCACTAATGCAAGGTAGGTGCGCCAACACCGGGTGACAGCGTCCTTCATTAGAATAAAATTATACCTAAAGTGTCACTAAAACCCCCATCATAAAAACCGATGAATAAATGGTGGATTCCATGATGGTCAGACTCACTCATCACTTATGAGATTCCATTTCTGTATTCTGCAAAATACCTGGTTGATCCTGCTGCTCTCCATCTCCCCCTTCTGTCCATGTCCCCAATGCAGCTGGGGATTTTGCAGAGCAGATGTTGGCAGCTCTGCACATGCTCAGTTATCAGTGAGTTTCTATGCTGAGCATTTCCTACCTATCACATGTGAGCAGCTCATGTGACTATAGAGTCACACATGTGG
The DNA here is from genome assembly GCA_037952925.1 of Lithobates clamitans. NCBI lineage: Eukaryota > Metazoa > Chordata > Amphibia > Anura > Ranidae > Lithobates > Lithobates clamitans. The sequence continues at coordinate 1,677 of JBBGZY010003289.1, forward strand.
GCGTACACACAATGACAGGCCACTCCCTCTCTCCTCCTCCATGCCTACTAACCAGCTAAACACAATGGAGGCGGGATATTACATGTAGATTAATGGAGGTTTCACCTCCCTCTTATTCTTAGACACAGGCTGGAGGGGCGCGACACAACCTGTGACTGGCAGAAATCTGTCCACACTGTGGTATTTCCAAAATAAAGATTTGATTTCCAATATGTATTTCTAAATTTAAAACAATTTATTGAAATTATTTATTCATTTTCCCTCTGTATTCCAAAGGCTGATTTTTTTTAAGTTGAACATGTGACCAGCAGAGGACTAGAAGCTCCTCCTCCTTGTGTTTCCCTGCAGACAGGCTGGGAGAGAGCCGGGTCATGTGACAGCTGGATATGGAGAGAGCCGGGTCATGTGACAGCTGTATATGAAGAGAGTCGGGTCATGTGACCGCTGGATATGGGAGAGAGTCGGGTCATGTGACAGCTGGATATGGAGAGAGGCGGGTCATGTGACAGCTGTATATGGAGAGAGCCGGGTCATGTGACAGCTGTATATGGAGAGAGTCGGGTCATGTGACAGCTGGATATGGGAGAGAGCCGGGTCATGTGACAGCTGGATATGGGAGAGAGTCGGGTCATGTGACAGCTGGATATGGGAGAGAGTCGGGTCATGTGACAGCTGGATATGGAGAGAGTCGGGTCATGTGACAGCTGGATATGGAGAGAGTCGGGTCATGTGACAGCTGTATATGGAGAGAGCCGGGTCATGTGACAGCTGTATATGGAGAGAGTCGGGTCATGTGACAGCTGGATATGGGAGAGAGCCGGGTCATGTGACAGCTGGATATGGAGAGAGTCGGGTCATGTGACAGCTGGATATGGGAGAGAGCCGGGTCATGTGACAGCTGGATATGGAGAGAGCCAGGTCATGTGACGGCTGTATATGGAGAGAGTCGGGTCATGTGACAGCTGGATATGGAGAGAGTCGGGTCATGTGACAGCTGTATATGGAGAGAGTCGGGTCATGTGACAGCTGTATATGGAGAGAGTCGGGTCATGTGACAGCTGTATATGGAGAGAGTCGGGTCATGTGACAGCTGGATATGGAGAGAGTCGGGTCATGTGACAGCTGTATATGGAGAGAGCCGGGTCATGTGACAGCTGTATATGGAGAGAGTCGGGTCATGTGACAGCTGGATATGGAGAGAGTCGGGTCATGTGACAGCTGTATATGGAGAGAGTCGGGTCATGTGACAGCTGTATATGGAGAGAGTCGGGTCATGTGACAGCTGTATATGGAGAGAGTCGGGTCATGTGACAGCTGTATATGGAGAGAGCCGGGTCATGTGACAGCTGGATATGGAGAGAGTCGGGTCATGTGACAGCTGGATATGAAGAGAGTCGGGTCATGTGACAGCTGGATATGGAGAGAGTCGGGTCATGTGACAGCTGGATATGAAGAGAGTCGGGTCATGTGACAGCTGTATATGGAGAGAGTCGGGTCATGTGACAGCTGGATATGGAGAGAGCCGGGTCATGTGACAGCTGTATATGGGAGAGAGGCGGGTCATGTGACAGCTGTATATGGAGAGAGCCGGGTCATGTGACAGCTGGATATGGAGAGAGCCGGGTCATGTGACAGCTGGATATGGAGAGAGTCGGGTCATGTGACAGCTGGATATGAAGAGAGTCGGGTCATGTGACAGCTGGATATGGGAGAGAGGCCGGGTCATGTGACAGCTGGATATGAAGAGAGTCGGGTCATGTGACAGCTGGATATGGGAGAGAGGCGGGTCATGTGACAGCTGGATATGGAGAGAGTCGGGTCATGTGACAGCTGTATATGAAGAGAGTCGGGTCATGTGACAGCTGGATATGGAGAGAGTCGGGTCATGTGACAGCTGGATATGGAGAGAGTCGGGTCATGTGACAGCTGTATATGGAGAGAGTCGGGTCATGTGACAGCTGGATATGGAGAGAGTCGGGTCATGTGACAGCTGGATATGAAGAGAGTCGGGTCATGTGACAGCTGTATATGGAGAGAGCCGGGTCATGTGACAGCTGTATATGAAGAGAGTCGGGTCATGTGACAGCTGTATATGGAGAGAGTCGGGTCATGTGACAGCTGGATATGGAGAGAGCCGGGTCATGTGACAGCTGGATATGGAGAGAGTCGGGTCATGTGACAGCTGGATATGAAGAGAGTCGGGTCATGTGACAGCTGGATATGGGAGAGGCGGGGTCATGTGACAGCTGGATATGGAGAGAGTCGGGTCATGGTGACAGCTGTATATGAAGAGAGTCGGGTCATGTGACAGCTGGATATGGAGAGAGTCGGGTCATGTGACAGCTGGATATGGAGAGAGTCGGGTCATGTGACAGCTGTATATGGAGAGAGTCGGGTCATGTGACAGCTGGATATGGAGAGAGTCGGGTCATGTGACAGCTGGATATGAAGAGAGTCGGGTCATGTGACAGCTGTATATGGAGAGAGCCGGGTCATGTGACAGCTGTATATGAAGAGAGTCGGGTCATGTGACAGCTGTATATGGAGAGAGTCGGGTCATGTGACAGCTGGATATGGAGAGAGCCGGGTCATGTGACAGCTGGATATGGAGAGAGTCGGGTCATGTGACAGCTGGATATGAAGAGAGTCGGGTCATGTGACAGCTGGATATGGGAGAGAGGCGGGTCATGTGACAGCTGGATATGGAGAGAGTCGGGTCATGTGACAGCTGTATATGAAGAGAGTCGGGTCATGTGACAGCTGTATATGAAGAGAGTCGGGTCATGTGACAGCTGTATATCCATTAGGAAAAAGGTTTGTAGTAAATGAACCCCACAGCATTTTGTTGCAAGTGAATGCAAATGTTAGCAAGGTGCAATGGGGGGGGGGGGGGGGGGCATCTTCCATTAAGAATTTATGGCACCCCCTTACGTCTTGCCAACATGTGGACGTTCACGCACAACAAAATGCATGATATCAAAATGCCATGCGTTTTTGGTGCAGCACTATTTTAAATGAATGGCACCGCCGTGCGCCTGTAATAAGAGCAGTGCGTTTTTGTGCGTAAATGCATGCAATTTTTGCGTGCGTTTGGACAATGCACCAATGTGAACCTAGTCTAAGGAGGACACTGATGGGAAGGGAAGCTTCTGATTGGGAGGGGGGGCCCTTAATGCAAAGTTATTTTCATCATGGCGGTTGCGCCCCGTTGTCTCAGTTTCAGATTTCCAAAATCGACCTTTAACATGTTTGTTTTAGATGGGGGGGGGGGGGGGGGGGGCATATATATATATAAAAAAGAGAGATCAAGATTTGTTTTGTTTTTTTATTCTTTTTCTGGAAATACCTTTTTTGTTGTATTGGTGTCTAGTATATGATGTAACCTGCGCTGCCTGCAGACTCCTGGGATGAAGGACGCCATAAATCCCAGAAGTCCTCAGGAGACTCCGAGCTCTGGTACGGCTTCCCTCTTCCTTACATTCTCGGTGACGCCGGAGCTCGTCACCATAACATCCCCATGTGACCTCGCACGCACTTTGCCGTTACAATGGCAACAGGTATACAAAGTGATTTATAAATACCCAACTCTGTGCTAAATAAACTGAATACTAATTACTCCCAACCCAACGGAAATGAATAATTAAAGTGCTTCTAAAAGGTTGAAAGTTTTTATTACCTTCATGCATTCTATGTATGAAGGTAGGATTGCATCGGTGTCGGTGCGGATAATAAGCATTTGTAGGAGTATCGGTATTTGTGCAAATGCTCCGATACCTGAAAATGATACTTTGAGGCTCCGTTATTTCAGCGGATTCCTCACTGATAGCTGAAATGTAAAAAAAAAAAAAAAAAACCAGCAACCCGCGTCCTTAACAACCGATGATTCATTCAGCCGTCAGCGAAATTCCCCTGTTGACAGCTGAAGTGTAAACTGAAGTCCCAGCAATTGGTCAAGAAAAAAAAAGAAGAAGAAAGAAAAAAGTGTCCGGGAAATGTTTAAACATCGCTCAGCTGCTGAAACAGAAAGATAAAAGAAACATTGTTTCATTTTGTATCTTTCCATTTATTCATCTACAGATCAAAAAAGGGATCAACTTCCATCTGCAGATGAAATCAGTTGGAAGCAACCTGTCAAGAAAAAAAACAAAAAAAAAAAAAAACACAAACATATTTTTTAGCACTGATCACTGTATTCGTGTCACTGCTCCCCACAAAAAAGAGTCAGTGTTCAGTTGTCTGCCACAATATCGCGGTCCCGCTATAAGTCGCTGATTGCCGCCATTACTAGTAAAAAAATATATTATAATATATATATATATATATATATCATAAATCTATCCCCTATTATGTAGACACTATAACTTTTGCACAAACCAATCAATGTACATTATGATTTTTTTTTTTTACTAAAAATATGTAGCAGAATACATATTGGCCTAAGTCGATGAAGAAATTCAAATTTCTAAAAAAAAAAAATTAAAAAAATATTAAAGGATTGGAAAAATATTATATATATATATAATTTTTATGTTTTTCAGGAATTGCTGGTCGTTTTTTGTTTATAGCGCAAAAAATAAAAACTGCAGAGGTGATCAAATACTACCAAAAGAAATCTCTATTTGTGGAAAAGAAAAATGACAAATTGTATTTGTGCACAGCGTCGCACAAATACTCAATTGTCAGTTAAAGCAACGCAGTGCCGTAACATAAAAAAATGGCCTGGTCACGAAGTGTGTGGGGGGGTAAATCTTCCGGAGCTGAAGTGGTTAAAGTACACTGCTGCAATGTCTGACCCCTAAAACACGACACAAAATTCAGTGATGATCAAAACTGAAATACGGAGCTGTGTAAAGATTATTGTTGTACAAATAAAAACACAAAATTAACAATTCGAAGCTCTGAAATCCCGACTGCAACATTGTATGTTTTTCTCACAACGTTCATTTTCCTGGCCAGGATTTTAGAGATTCGAATTGTTAATTTTGTATTTATTTGTACAATAATAATATTTACACAGCTCCGTATTTCAGTTTTGATCATTTTGTATCTTATAGAACAAAGGATTCCCTGCGCATCAACATGGAGAGAGACAGAGATCGAGAGGGAGAGAGACAGAGATCGAGAGGGAGAGAGACAGAGATCGAGAGGGAGAGAGACAGAGATCGAGAGGGAGAGAGACAGAGATCGAGAGACAGAGAGACAGAGATCGAGAGACAGAGAGACAGAGATCGAGAGACAGAGAGACAGAGAGACAGAGACAGAGAGACAGAGATCGAGAGACAGAGAGACAGAGATCGAGAGACAGAGAGACAGAGATCGAGAGACAGAGATCGAGAGACAGAGATCGAGAGACAGAGATCGAGAGACAGAGAGACAGAGATCGAGAGACAGAGAGACAGAGATCGAGAGACAGAGAGACAGAGATCGAGAGACAGAGAGACAGAGATCGAGAGACAGAGATCGAGAGACAGAGAGACAGAGATCGAGAGACAGAGATCGAGAGACAGAGAGACAGAGAGACAGAGAGACAGAGAGACAGAGATCGAGAGACATCGAGAGACAGAGATCGAGAGACAGAGAGACAGAGAGACAGAGATCGAGAGACAGAGAGACAGAGATCGAGAGAGAGAGACAGAGATCGAGAGACAGAGACAGAGATCGAGAGACAGAGACAGACAGGGATCGAGAGACAGAGACAGAGATCGAGAGACAGAGACAGAGATCGAGAGACAGAGATCGAGAGACAGAGATCGAGAGATCGAGAGACAGAGATCGAGAGACAGAGAGACAGAGAGACAGAGATCGAGAGACATCGAGAGACAGAGATCGAGAGACAGAGAGACAGAGATCGAGAGACAGAGAGACAGAGAGACAGAGATCGAGAGACAGAGAGACAGAGATCGAGAGAGAGAGACAGAGATCGAGAGACAGAGACAGAGATCGAGAGACAGAGACAGACAGAGATCGATAGAGAGAGATCGAGAGAGATCGAGAGAGAGAGAATATATGTTGAGCATCATGGGAAATGTAGTTCCAAAACATTTGGGGTGCCAAGGTTCACCATCACTGCCCTATACAGAGATATTATATACTGTATAATAAATATATATATATATATCTATATCTATAGAGAGGTATATACAGTGGGGGCAAAATACTGATTTACTCCCCTGCAGATTGTGTAAGTTTTGCCCACTTACCATACATAGAAATGAAAGGTCTATAATTTTTATCAGAGGTGTATTTTATATAATAGAGACAGAATATCAACCAAAAATCCAGAAAAATCACTTGATACAAATGTTATTAATGGAGTAAAATAAGTATTTGATCCCCCACCAACCAACAATAATTCTGCCCCCCACAGACTGGCTACAGTAGGTACTCATGTGGTGTATATATGGAGTATATAGAGAGTGTATATAGTATATATGGGGTGTATATATGGAGTATATAGAGAGTTTATATAGTATATATGGAGTATATAGAGAGTGTATATAGTATATATGGGGGTATATATGGAGTATAGAGAGAGTGTATATAGTATATATGGAGTATATAGAGAGTGTATATAGTATATATGGGGGTATATATGGAGTATATAGTATATATGGGGGTATATATGGAGTATATAGAGAGTGTATATAGTATATATGGGGGGTATATATGGAGTATATAGAGAGTGTATATAGTATATATGGGGGGTATATATGGAGTATATAGAGAGTGTATATAGTATATATGGGGGGTATATATGGAGTACATAGAGAGTGTATATAGTATATATGGGGGGTATATATGGAGTATATAGAGGGTGTATATAGTATATATGGGGGGTATATATGGAGTATATAGAGAGTGTATATAGTATATATGGGGGGTATATATGGAGTATACACAGACACTACAGTAGGTGCTCATGTGGTACACAGATTAGTCCTGTCAATGTAAGAAGGTTCTCCTAACGACAACTCGTTATGTGTATAAAAGACACCTGTCCACAGAATCTCTTTCTTCCATCCAATCCTCAGCATCATGGGGAAGACCAAAGATCTGTCAGAGGACGTCGGGGAGAAGATTGTAGACCTGCACAAGGCTGGAATGGGCTACAAGACCATCAGCAAGAAGCTTGGTGAGGAGGAGACAACTGTTGGAGCGATTATTCACAAATGGAAGAAATACAAAATAACCATCAATCGCCCTCGGTCTGGAGCTCCAACCAAGGTATCCCCTCATGGGGTGAGGATGGTCATGAGAAAAGTGAGGGATCCGCCCAGAACTACACGGGAGGAGCTTGTGAAGGATCTCAAGGCAGTTGGGACCACAGTCACCAAACAAACCATTGGTAACACAATACACCACCATGGATTGAGATCCTGCAGCACCCGCAAGGTCCCCTCCTCAGGAAGATACATGTAGAGGAACGTCTGAAGTCTACCAATCAACATCTAAATGATTCAGAGAAGGAGAAAGTTCTGTGGTCAGAGGAGACCAAAATTCAGCTCTTTGGCATTAACTCGGCTCCCCGTGTTTGGAGGAAGGAAAATGATGACTATGACCCTAAGAACACCATCCCTACAGTCACATCATCCCTACAGTCACACACCATCCCTACAGTCACACACCATCCCTACAGTCACACACCATCCCTACAGTCACACACCATCCCTACAGTCACACACCATCCCTACAGTCACACATCATCCCTACAGTCACACCCCATCCCTACAGTCACACCCCATCCCTACAGTCACACCCCATCCCTACAGTCACACACCATCCCTACAGTCACACCCCATCCCTACAGTCACACCCCATCCCTACAGTCACACACCATCCCTACAGTCACATCATCCCTACAGTCACACACCATCCCTACAGTCACACACCATCCCTACAGTCACACCCCATCCCTACAGTCACACCCCATCCCTACAGTCACACACGGAGGTGGAGACATGAGGCTTTGGGGGCTGTTTCTCTGCTAAAGGTACTTACGGAATTTGCCGCATTGAGGACCTATGGATGGGGTCATGTATTGTAAAATCTTGGATGAGAACCTTCTTCCCTCAGCCAGAACACTGAAGATGGGTCATGGATGGGTCTGCCAGCATGATAAATGACCCAAAACATATCGCCAAGGCAACAAAGGAGTGGCTCCAGAAGGAGCACCTTAAGGTCATGGAGTGGCCCAGCCAGACTCCAGACCTTAATCCTATAGAAAATGTATGGAGGAGCTGAAACTTTGAGTTGCCAAGAGACAGACAAGAAACCTTAAGGATTTAGAGAAGATCTGTAAAGAAGAGTGGACCAAAATCCCTCCTGAGATGTGTGGAAACCTGATCACCACCTACAAGAAACGTCTGACCTCTGTGATCACCAACAAGGGTTTCTCCACCAACTACTAAGTCATGTTTTGCTTGGGGATCAAATACTTATTTTCCTCCATTTATAACATTTGTATTGTGTGATTTTTCTGGATTTTTGGTTGATATTCTGTCTCTATCATATAAAATACACCTATGATAAAAATTATAGACCCTTCATTTCTATGTAAGTGGGCAAAACCTACACAATCTGCAGGGGAGATGATCGTTATTTTCCCCCCACTGTAGAATGTTCTTAAAGAATATGATAAAAGAAAAGCCGAGGCACATGGAGGGTTCAATGGAACGCAGGGAAAGGTACGTCATGTCTTTTCCCAATTGCCATGTAAGTACATTTTACCTTTGCCCTTTTTTTTGTGGCAGACTTCCAGATATGGGTGAAGTTCCCCTTTAAGGGCTTGTTCAATGTTCACACAAGCTTCCCCCCCCCCAGTGTGAAGGACACGTAAAAGGTGCAGTTTCTATACTTAGAAGCCCCCCATATCAGGACCTCCCCAGGCCGGCTGGCTGTATGTAGAAGAAGAGGTCTCTGGGTCAGGAAAGACACCGATCGATGTGAGGCAGAGGATTATCTCAACCAATCACTGAGCGCGGGAACACAGCCAGCACCATCGTGTGCCAGGAGCGCGGGGTGCGTCCGTACCTTACTCCTGGCACATATTCCCCATACCCTGAAGACATTCTTCACCTCCAGAGAACACACCAGGCGGCCACTAATCCCCTCCCACCGCAAGAGCCGGAAAGAGATTAAAGTGGCTCTCCGGTCAAAACTTTACAGAAAGAGAGTTACAAACACGATCTGCTCCACCACTGAGTGCCAGCTGGCACCGGGCCAAGAGGAAAAAAAAAACTGCCACAGCGACCAACGCCGATCAAAGTACAAAATCGTTATCATTACACCAACATTTTATGTTACTTGTAACAATTGTTGTTCCTTCAGCCACATAATGACACATGGTGTGCACATTCCACCTAACCAGAAATATAACAAAATAAATATGGGAAGAAGGAAGGAAAAAAAACAAAAACAAAAAAACACACATCATAATAATTATATATTTTTTTTATATAATAATTTATATAAAAGTGTATATATACACACACACACACACATATATACACAGTGTATATTATACATATCCAATTATAATATATGCATGTGTGTGTATACATAATTATATACACACACAATTCAGGCTAAAATGATAATCACGATTTTTTTTGTTGCTAAGAATAAAGATCACGATTCTCTCTCGGTATAATACATTTCACAATTCATTAACCAATGAAAGGACAAGGCCTATTTTTTAAACTTGTTGTTTACAAGTTAAAATCAGGTTTATTTGCTAGAAAATTACTTAGAACCCCAAACAATATAATATATATATATAAGAGCTGGGCGATCTCCTCTCTCAAAAAAAAGATCTCGATTCAATTTTTTTTTTTTTTTTGTGGACACTGCGCCGGTCCTAAGGAGCCGCGGCCTCACCTAAAAACTCCTGCCCGCAGCTCCTCAGGACCGGCGCGGTGTCAGCGAGGGTCCTGGTGAAAAAAAAAAAAAAAAAAAAAAAAAATCAAAAAAATCAACTTGCTGAAATTTTGAATCAATTTGATTCAAGATTTAAATCGATTTTTTCCCCAGCCCTAAATTATATTATATTAATATATATATATTTATGGCTGGGGGAAAAATCAGTTTAAATCTTGAATCAAGTTGGGAGGTCAAATTGATTCAAAATTTCAGCAAATTGATTTTTTTTTCACTATATATATATATATATATATATATATATATATATTATATATATATATATAATATATATATATATATATATATATATATATATATATATATATATATACATATACATACACATATATATATATATACACACACACACACACATATATATATACACATACTTTATATATTTTTTTTTTTTTCAGATACCCTAGAGAATAAAATGGCGGTCATTGAAATACTTTATGTCACACCGTATTTGCGCAGCGGTCCTACAAACGCTATTTTTTTGGGGGAAAAAAATACATTTTTAAATAACAAAAAAAAAACAACCAGGTAAGTTAGCCCAATTTATTTATTTTTATATTGTGAAAGATAATGTTACGCTGAGTAAATTGATACCCAACATGTCACGCTTCAAATTTGCGCCCCGTTCGTGGAATGGCGACAAACTTTGACCCTTAAAAACCTCCATAGGTGATGTTTAAAAGTTTCTACAGGTTACCAGTTTTGAGTTACAGAGGAGGTCTAGGGCTAGAATTATTACTCTCGCTCTAACGATCGCGCCGATACCTCACATGTGTGGTTTGAACACCTTTTCCATACATGGGTGCGACTTACGTATGGGTTCGCTTCTGCACACGAGCTCGGCGGGACGGGGCGCTTTTAAAAAAAAAATCTCCCTCTTCTTATTTTACTTTTTATTTTTACACTGTCCCTTCAAAAAAAAAAAAAAAAGATTTGGTCACTTTTATTCCTATTACAAGGAATGTAACCATCCCTTGTAATAGAAAAACACATGACAGGTCCTCTTAAATATGAGACACATGACAGGTCCTCTTAAATATGAGATCTGGGGGGTCAAAAAGAACCCAAATCTCATATTTACACTAAAATGCAATAAAAATAAATAAATGTCTTTTTTTCCAATAAAAAAAAAAATTTAAGGCCATCCCCATGGGTGGAGCCTGTCATACCCATCCCCATGGGAGGAGCCTGCCATACCCATCTACATGGGAGGAGCCTGTCATACCCATCCCCATGGGAGGAGCCCGCCATACCCATCCCCATGGGAGGAGCCCGCCATACCCATCCCCATGGGAGGAGCCCGCCATACCCATCCCCATGGGAGGAGCCCGCCATACCCATCCCCATGGGAGGAGCCCGCCATACCCATCCCCATGGGAGGAGCCCGCCATACCCATCCCCATGGGAGGAGCCCGCCATACCCATCCCCATGGGAGGAGCCTGCCATACCCATCCCCATGGGAGGAGCCTGCCATACCCATCCCCATGGGAGGAGCCTGCCATACCCATCCCCATGGGAGGAGCCTGCCATACCCATCCCCATGGGAGGAGCCCGTCATAACCCATCCCCATGGGAGGAGCCCGTCATACCCATCCACATGGGAGGAGCCCGTCATACCCATCCACATGGGAGGAGCCCGTCATACCCATCCACATGGGAGGAGCCCGTCATACCCATCCACATGGGAGGAGCCTGTGATACTTATGTACCTGGGATTTTTTTAATTTTTTAATTTTTAATAAATTTGCAAAGATTTCAAACTTCTCTCATGTTGTCATTATGGGGGATTGTTTGTAGAATTTTGAGGGAAATAATGAATGTGATCCATTTTGGAATGGGGCTGTAATATAACAAAATGTGGAAAAAGTGAAGTGCTGTGAATACTTTGCGGATGCACTGTATATCTTGCCCCCCCCCCATATCTGTTTTTTTTGCCATCTACTTTCCATCCACTATCGTCCAATGACATCAATGATAAAAACTAGACCAAAATCTTACTCATAGTAAACCAATCACAGAAGGGAATAGATCTCCCTCATAGGAAGGAACCACGTCATTAATCTCCAAAATTGTATCAGATAATAAAAGTATCTCTTTTCTTACAACCCCCAAAAAAGTTCTCCTGCTTTATTTTTAGAGGGTGGACTCGCCCATGAAAGGATCTACCCCTCCCCCCCCACCGACTATCTATATCTCCCGGCATCTAAAATCACAGACAGCGGCTTTTCCTGGAGAGCGGCGCTCAGCACGTTGCATCATCCAGGCGGGGATCTAAATGAAGCACCCCCCCCCTCCCCCGACATACCGAAGTTGAAGTAGGCGATGCAGAGTCCGGTCACCGTGTTGAACAGATGGATGTGCGATGGTCGCTTCTTAAAGAGGAAGTGACGCTGGAATAAGGCCAAAGGGTACCCTGTGTGTGGGGGAGGGGGGAGAAAAAGAGGAAGGTGAGGTCATAGTAAGATGATATCGGATGATACAAAATGTTACAAAAAAATTGAGTTTTCACAATCAAACGTCTCCTTCCTGTGTGCGATCGTCCGCAGTACTGACACCGATCGCTGCATGATATCCAATGGACCGCAGCGCCCCAGACTATCCAACCAATCATGTCTCTCCCAGCAGAGACTCCACCCACCTGGGTAGAGCTACAGCCTCTGGTCCTTACCCATAATGCATCAATGTAACCCCCTCCCAGGGACCCACAATCACTTTACACCCCCCCACCCCCGATCCCCTTATCGCCTCTCCCACCTGTCCCCCCCCTCCCTCCATCGCCTCTCCCACCTGTCCCCTCCCCCACCCTCGATCCCTCCATCGCCTCTCCCACCTGTCCCCTCCCCCACCCTCGATCCCTCCATCGCCTCTCCCACCTGTCCCCTCCCCCACCCTCGATCCCTCCATCGCCTCTCCCACCTGTCCCCTCCCCCACCCTCGATCCTTCCATCGCCTCTCCCACCCCCGATTCCTCCATCCCCTCTCCCACCTGCCCCTCTCAATTGTCTCCTATATCTGTCTGTGTTCCCCCCCCCCTCAACCAGTGCGATTCCTTTTTCCTCCAACTGGGTCCCCCGCTCCCCCTTCCTGTCTAAAGGCACCCCCCTTTCTCTCCTACTCCCCCTCGTCCTTTGTACTTCTCCCTCTACTCCTCCTCCAATCACCCCATTACATCCTTTATCATTTTGTGTATACCCCCCACCTTTCTCTACCTTTCCCCGCTCCTCTATTTTATCCTCTGCCCCCCTTTATCTGGCTGTCCCCCCTTTTCACTTCACCTGTGCCCCCCCTCCCCCCCTTCTGAGTCCCTTCCAGTCCGCATCTCCTTCACTCCACTACCTGTCTCCAGACACACTCCCTCTATTTCCCCCTCCACCTGTGCATCTCCCCTACTGTCCCCCCCTCCACCTGTGCATCTCCTATATTGTCCCCCCCCTCCACATGTGCATCTCCCCTATTGCCCCCCCCACCTGTGCATCTCCTATATTGTCCCCCCGTGCATCTCCTCTATTGCCCCCCCTCCACCTGTGCATCTCCTCTATTGTCCCCCCCTCCACCTGTGCATCTCCTATATTGTCCCCCCCTCCACCTGTGCATCTCCTATATTGTCCCCCCCCTCCACCTGTGCATCTCCCCTATTGTCCCCCCCTCCACCTGTGCATCTCCTATATTGTCCCCCCCCTCCACCTGTGCATCTCCCATATTGTCCCCCCCCTCCACCTGTGCATCTCCCCTATTGTCCCCCCTCCACCTGTGCATCTCCCCTATTGCCCCCCCCCACCTGTGCATCTCCCCTATTGTCCCCCTTCCACCTGTGCATCTCCCCTATTGTCCCCCCCTCCACCTGTGCATCTCCCCTATTGCTCCCCCCTCCACCTGTGCATCTCCCCTATTGCCCCCCTCCACCTGTGCATCTCCCCTATTGCCCCCCCTCCACCTGTGCATCTCCCCTATTGTCCCCCCTCCACCTGTGCATCTCCCCTATTGCTCCCCCCTCCACCTGTGCATCTCCCCTATTGCCCCCCTCCACCTGTGCATCTCCCCTATTGCCCCCCCTCCACCTGTGCATCTCCACTATTGTCCCCCCTCCACCTGTGCATCTCCCCTATTGCCCCCCCCACCTGTGCATCTCCCCTATTGTCCCCCTTCCACCTGTGCATCTCCCCTATTGTCCCCCCCCTCCACCTGTGCATCTCCCCTATTGCTCCCCCCTCCACCTGTGCATCTCCCCTATTGCTCCCCCCTCCACCTGTGCATCTCCCCTATTGCCCCCCTCCACCTGTGCATCTCCCCTATTGCCCCCCCCCCACCTGTGCATCTCCCCTATTGCCCCCCTCCACCTGTGCATCTCCCCTATTGTCCCCCCTCCACCTGTGCATCTCCCCTATTGCCCCCCCTCCACCTGTGCATCTCCCCTATTGCCCCCCCTCCACCTGTGCATCTCCCCTATTGTCCCCCCCCTTCACCTGTGCATCTCCCCTATTGTCCCCCCCCTCCACCTGTGCATCTCCCCTATTCCCCCTCCACCTGTGCATCTCCCCTATTGCCCCCCCCCTCCACCTGTGCATCTCCCCTATTGCCCCCCCCTCCACCTGTGCATCTCCCCTATTGCCCCCCCCCTCCACCTGTGCATCTCCCCTATTGCCCCCCCTCCACCTGTGCATCTCCCCTATTGCCCCCCCTCCACCTGTGCATCTCCCCTATTGCCCCCCCCACCTGTGCATCTCCCCTATTGCCCCCCCCCACCTGTGCATCTCCCCTATTGTCCCCCCTCCACCTGTGCATCTCCCCTATTGCCCCCCCTCCACCTGTGCATCTCCCCTATTGTCCCCCTTCCACCTGTGCATCTCCCCTATTGCCCCCCCTCCACCTGTGCATCTCCCCTATTGCCCCCCCTCACCTGTGCATCTCCCCTATTGTCCCCCTTCCACCTGTGCATCTCCCCTATTGCCCCCCTCCACCTGTGCATCTCCCCTATTGCCCCCCCTCCACCTGTGCATCTCCCCTATGCCCCCCCCCACCTGTGCATCTCCCCTATTGTCCCCCTTCCACCTGTGCATCTCCCCTATTGTCCCCCCTCCACCTGTGCATCTCCTCTATTGTCCCCCCCTCCACCTGTGCATCTCCCCTATTGCTCCCCCCTCCACCTGTGCATCTCCCCTATTGCCCCCCCTCCACCTGTGCATCTCCCCTATTGCCCCCCTCCACCTGTGCATCTCCCCTATTGCCCCCCCTCCACCTGTGCATCTCCCCTATTGTCCCCCCTCCACCTGTGCATCTCCCCTATTGCCCCCCCCACCTGTGCATCTCCCCTATTGTCCCCCTTCCACCTGTGCATCTCCCCTATTGTCCCCCCCCTCCACCTGTGCATCTCCCCTATTGCTCCCCCTCCACCTGTGCATCTCCCCTATTGCTCCCCCCTCCACCTGTGCATCTCCCCTATTGCTCCCCCCTCCACCTGTGCATCTCCCCTATTGTCCCCCCTCCACCTGTGCATCTCCCCTATTGCGCCCCCCCCCCCCTCCACCTGTGCATCTCCCCTATTGCCCCCCTCCACCTGTGCATCTCCCCTATTGCCCCCCCTCCACCTGTGCATCTCCCCTATTGCCCCCCCTCCACCTGTGCATCTCCCCTATTGCCCCCCCTCCACCTGTGCATCTCCCCTATTGTCCCCCCCCCTTCACCTGTGCATCTCCCCTATTGTCCCCCCCCTCCACCTGTGCATCTCCCCTATTCCCCCTCCACCTGTGCATCTCCCCTATTGCCCCCCCCCTCCACCTGTGCATCTCCCCTATTGCCCCCCCCTCCACCTGTGCATCTCCCCTATTGCCCCCCCCCTCCACCTGTGCATCTCCCCTATTGCCCCCCCTCCACCTGTGCATCTCCCCTATTGCCCCCCCTCCACCTGTGCATCTCCCCTATTGCCCCCCCCACCTGTGCATCTCCCCTATTGCCCCCCCCCACCTGTGCATCTCCCCTATTGTCCCCCCTCCACCTGTGCATCTCCCCTATTGCCCCCCCTCCACCTGTGCATCTCCCCTATTGTCCCCCTTCCACCTGTGCATCTCCCCTATTGCCCCCCCTCCACCTGTGCATCTCCCCTATTGCCCCCCCTCACCTGTGCATCTCCCCTATTGTCCCCCTTCCACCTGTGCATCTCCCCTATTGCCCCCCCTCCACCTGTGCATCTCCCCTATTGCCCCCCCCTCCACCTGTGCATCTCCCCTATTGCCCCCCCCACCTGTGCATCTCCCCTATTGCCCCCCCTCACCTGTGCATCTCCCCTATTGTCCCCCCTCCACCTGTGCATCTCCCCTATTGTCCCCCTTCCACCTGTGCATCTCCCCTATTGCCCCCCCTCCACCTGTGCATCTCCCCTATTGCCCCCCCTCACCTGTGCATCTCCCCTATTGTCCCCCTTCCACCTGTGCATCTCCCCTATTGCCCCCCCCACCTGTGCATCTCCCCTATTGCCCCCCCTCCACCTGTGCATCTCCCCTATTGTCCCCCTTCCACCTGTGCATCTCCCCTATTGCCCCCCCTCCACCTGTGCATCTCCCCTATTGCCCCCCCTCACCTGTGCATCTCCCCTATTGTCCCCCTTCCACCTGTGCATCTCCCCTATTGCCCCCCCTCCACCTGTGCATCTCCCCTATTGCCCCCCCTCCACCTGTGCATCTCCCCTATTGCCCCCCCCACCTGTGCATCTCCCCTATTGCCCCCCCTCACCTGTGCATCTCCCCTATTGTCCCCCCTCCACCTGTGCATCTCCCCTATTGTCCCCCTTCCACCTGTGCATCTCCCCTATTGCCCCCCCTCCACCTGTGCATCTCCCCTATTGCCCCCCCCACCTGTGCATCTCCCCTATTGTCCCCCTTCCACCTGTGCATCTCCCCTATTGTCCCCCCTCCACCTGTGCATCTCCCCTATTGCCCCCCCCACCTGTGCATCTCCCCTATTGCCCCCCCTCCACCTGTGCATCTCCCCTATTGTCCCCCCCCACCTGTGCATCTCCCCTATTGTCCCCCCCCTCCACCTGTGCATCTCCCCTATTGCTCCCCCCTCCACCTGTGCATCTCCCCTATTGTCCCCCCCCACCTGTGCATCTCCCCTATTGCTCCCCCCTCCACCTGTGCATCTCCCCTATTGCTCCCCCCTCCACCTGTGCATCTCCCCTATTGCTCCCCCCTCCACCTGTGCATCTCCCCTATTGCCCCCCTCCACCTGTGCATCTCCCCTATTGCCCCCCCTCCACCTGTGCATCTCCCCTATTGCCCCCCTCCACCTGTGCATCTCCCCTATTGCTCCCCCCTCCACCTGTGCATCTCCCCTATTGCCCCCCCCCACCTGTGCATCTCCCCTATTGCGCCCCCCCCCCCCTCCACCTGTGCATCTCCCCCATTACCGCCCCCCCCCCCGTCTCTGTGTTTCTAATCTCCCCCATTCTTATCCTACCCCCCCCTCCAGTCTTCTCTGGATCTCCACCCCAATCCCCGGACTTTGCCCCCCCACCACCTGTGTGTCTCCCCTCCCCCCTCCGCTCACCGATGAAGATGGAGAGGATGAGGCGTAGTGCCGGTTCCGAGGCCCCCAGAGCCCCCGCCACCCCGTGCAGCAGAGACCCCGAGGACGCCGCCATCTTCCCGCTCCCCCGCCGGGCCTGACTGCACCGAGTAGCCCCCCACTACCAAGCCACGCCCAGGGCGGGCCCTACCAGCCACACTTCCCCGCCCCGCGCCCGCTGGTTGGCTGAAAACGCATGAGGAGTACGGGGTGGGCGGGGCTTGGCTCGTCGTTAGGCTGACAATGTCACCTGTGGGCGGAGATTCGGACGGTACACAGTGACAAGGGGGAGCGGCCTGTTGCTGATTGGCCTTTCTATAGGGAGGGGGGTTACTATCGGTCACCGAGTGCTGATGGGGCAAGAGGTCACGTGGTGCCACATGTAGGGGAAAGGTCACGTGAGAGTTATTAAAGATATCTATATATAAATCATCAATATACAGAGATCAATATATATATATTCTATATACAGAGATCAATATATATATTCTATATACAGAGATCAATATATATATTCTATATACAGGGATCAATATATTCTATATACAGAGATCAATATATATATATTCTATATACAGGGATCAATATATTCTATATACAGGGATCAATATATACAGGGATCAATATATATATATTCTATATGCAGGCATCAATATATATATTCTATATACAGGGATCAATATATATCTTCTATATACAGGGATAAATTAACTTCTATTACTATAGTGACTCCTCCTATATATTATTATGTGCCCCCCTCCCCCTCCCCCCCATCTATCTGTATGGTACAAATCTCTGGATACAAAAAAACAATCTCTCTTTACTTTTTATCCTTTCTGCTATTATATTTCTGTATATTTGAGTTATTTTTACAAGTTTTGAATCTGAGGTGGGGGAGGGGTTACATTCTCTGTATATTGCTATCAGTTTTTTTTGTCCCAGCAACACCCATTCCCTCATCTTCTGTCCCAGTGACACCCGTTCCCTCATCTTCTGTCCCAGTGACACCCGTTCCCTCATCTTCTGTCCCAGTGACACCCGTTCCCTCATCTTCTGTCCCAGTGACACCCGTTCCCTCATCTTCTGTCCCAGTGACACCCGTTCCCTCATCTTCTGTCCCAGTGACACCCGTTCCCTCATATTCCTGTCCCAGTGACACCCGTTCCCTCATCTTCTGTCCCAGTGACACCCGTTCCCTCATCTTCTGTCCCAGTGACACCCGTTCCCTCATATTCCTGTCCCAGTGACACCCGTTCCCTCATATTCCTGTCCCAGTGACACCCATTCCCTCATATTCCTGTCCCAGTGACACCCATTCCCTCATATTCCTGTCCCAGTGACACCCGTTCCCTCATATTCCTGTCCCAGTGACACCCATTCCCTCATATTCCTGTCCCAGTGACACCCATTCCCTCATATTCCTGTCCCAGTGACACCCGTTCCCTCATCTTCTGTCCCAGTGACACCCGTTCCCTCATATTCCTGTCCCAGTGACACCCGTTCCCTCATATTCCTGTCCCAGTGACACCCGTTCCCTCATATTCCTATCCCAGTGACACCCGTTCCCTCATATTCCTATCCCAGTGACACCCATTCCCTCATATTCCTGTCCTGGTGACACCCGTTCCCTCATATACCTGTCCCAGTGACACCCGTTCCCTCATATTCCTGTCCCAGTGACACCCGTTCCCTCATATTCCTGTCCCAGTGACACCCGTTCCCTCATAATCCTGTCCCAGTGACACCCGTTCCCTCATATTCCTGTCCTAGTGACACCCGTTCCCTCATATTCCTGTCCCGGTGACACCCATTCCCTCATATTCCTGTCCCAGTGACACCCGTTCCCTCATAATCCTGTCCCAGTGACACCTGTTCCCTCATATTCCTGTCCCAGTAACACCTGTTCCCTCATATTCCTGTCCCAGTGACACCCGTTCCCTCATATTCCTGTCCCAGTGACACCCGTTCCCTCATATTCCTGTCCCAGTGACACCCGTTCCCTCATATTCCTGTCCCAGTGACACCCGTTCCCTCATATTCCTGTCCCAGTGACACCCATTCCCTCATATTCCTGTCCCAGTGACACCCGTTTCCTTTTTCCTGTCCTAGTGACACCCGTTCCCTCCTAATCCTGTCCCAGTGACACCCGTTCCCTCATATTCCTGTCCCAGTGACACCCGTTCCCTCATATTCCTGTCCTAGTGACACCCGTTCCCTCATATTCCTGTCCTAGTGACACCCGTTCCCTCATATTCCTGTCCCAGTGACACCCGTTCCCTCATATTCCTGTCCTAGTGACACCTGTTCCCTCATATTCCTGTCCCAGTGACACCCGTTCCTTCATAATCCTGTCCTGGTGACACCCGTTCCCTCATATTCCTGTCCCAGTGACACCCATTCCCTCATATTCCTGTCCCAGTGACACCCGTTCCCTCATAATCCTGTCCCAGTGACACCCGTTCCCTCATAATCCTGTCCTAGTGACACCCGTTCCCTCATATTCCTGTCCTAGTGACACCCGTTCCCTCATATTCCTGTCCCAGTGACACCCTTTCCCTCATACTCCTGTCCCAGTGATACCCGTTCCTTCATAATTCTGTCACAGTGACAACTTTTCCCTCATATTCCTGTCCTAGTGACACCCTTTCCCTCATATTACTGTCACAGTGACACCCGTTCCCTCATATTCCTGTCCTAGTGACACCTGTTCCCTCATATTCTTGTCCCGGTGACAACCATTCCCTCATATTCCTGTCCTAGTGACACCCGTTTCCTCATATTCCTGTCCCAGTGACACCCGTTCCCTCATACTCCTGTCCTAGTGACACCCGTTCCCTCATATCCCTGTCCTAGTGACACCTGTTCCCTCATATTCTTGTCCCGGTGACAACCATTCCCTCATATTCCTGTCCTAGTGACACCCGTTTCCTCATATTCCTGTCCCAGTGACACCCGTTCCCTCATACTCCTGTCCTAGTGACACCCGTTCCCTCATATTCCTGTCCCGGTGACACCCGTTCCCTCATATTCTTGTCCCGGTGACACCCATTCCCTCATATTCCTGTCCTAGTGACACCCGTTCCCTCATATTCCTGTCCCGGTGACACCCATTCCCTCATATTGTCTTACAGTTGGTTTTCTTTATAAGCAGCCACAGATTGAGTAGAAAAACCTCTGCTGCAGAGAACCTCTATGTGGAAGCAGTGGTCTCTCTGCAGAGATCTGACACATCTCATGTTGAGTCAAAGCTAGAATTCTCTAAATAGGCAGCTAAAGCTCTGCTGACTGCAAAGATATGGGTCAAACTCAACATGGGATGGGTTGAACCTTTGCAGAGAGGCCGCTGCTTAAACAAAGAAAGTAAGAGTCCCTCTTTAGAGCGGGCTTACATGCTTACAAAACAAACTGTAAGACCAGTACTGAGGAAGCCCATAGAGTGCCATTGTTGACTGGTAAACCGGTACTGACAAAACTCAGAAGGTGCCATTGCTTGTTGGAAAACCAGTACTGAGAAATCCTAGAAGGTGCCATTACTGGTTGGGAAGCCAATACCGAGAAAACTTAGAGGGTGGCATTACTGGTTGGGAAACCAGTACTGAGAAAACCCAGAAGGTGCCATTACTGGTTGGGAAACCAATACCGAGAAAACTTAGAGGGTGCCATTACTGGTTGGGAAAACCTAGAGGATGCCATTGCTGGTTGGGTAACCAGTACTGAGAAAGCCCAGAGGATGGCGTTGCTGGTTGGATAACCAGTACGGAGAAAGCCCAGAGGATGCCATTGCT
This sequence comes from Lithobates clamitans, assembly GCA_037952925.1. NCBI lineage: Eukaryota > Metazoa > Chordata > Amphibia > Anura > Ranidae > Lithobates > Lithobates clamitans. Next base: position 22,959 of record JBBGZY010003289.1, read on the forward strand.
GGTTGGGTAACCATTACTGAGAAAGCCCAGAGGATGGCGTTGCTGGTTGGGTAACCAGTACGGAGAAAGCCCAGAGGATGCCATTGTTGGTTGGGTAACCAGTTCTGAAAAAGCCCAGAGGATGCCATTGCTGGTTGGGTAACCAGTGCCAAGAAAGCCCAGAAGATGCCATTGCTGGTTGGGTAACCAGTGCTGAGAAAGCCCAGAGGATGCCGTTGCTGGTTATGTAACCAGTACTGAGAAAGCCCAAAGGATGCCGTTGCTGGTTGGATAACCAGTATGGAGGAAGCCCAGAGGATGCCATTGCTGGTTGGGTAACCATTACTGAGAAAGCCCAAAGGATGGCGTTGCTGGTTGGGTAACCAGTACGGAGAAAGCCCAGGGGATGCCGTTGCTGGTTGCATAACCAGTACGGAGAAAGCCCAGAGGATGCCATTGCTGGTTGGGTAACCAGTGCTGAGAAAGCCCAGAGGATGCTGTTGCTGGTTGGGTAACCAGTACGGAGAAAGCCCAGAGGATGCCATTGTTGGTTGGGTAACCAGTGCTGAAAAAGCCCAGAGGATGCCATTGCTGGTTGGGTAACCAGTGCCAAGAAAGCCCAGAGGATGCTGTTGCTGGTTGGGTAACCAGTGCTGAGAAAGCCCAGAGGATGCCATTGCTGGTTGGGTAACCAGTACTGAGAAAGCCCAGAGGATGCCATTGCTGGTTGGGTAACCAGTGCTGAGAAATCCCAGACCTCACCTTCTCACCATGCCATTCTGCTGACTACAAAAAGTGGACTAAAGAATTGCCCAACAATACATTACTGAGACCTCAAAAAGACGTGTTTCCCTCCAGGCCAGTCGTAATCCTTTCTGGAATGCTGCCATATAGGTCCTAAACTGTGCCTGGTTGGAATGTGCATCATTCCTCAAGAAGATAAAACCTCATAATCTCCAAGAGGGAGAAGAAGGAGGAAACCTGCAATCTCTGCACTCCAGAACTTCCCATAAACATCCAATAATGTATAGATCCGGTGATTGGAGATCGCATACCAGACAGCTGACCTGTGTCTGGTGGACAGGATGCTCACTCATGCCTCAGCATTTTGAAATGGGAAATAGGGCTTTTCTTATCACCAAATATCTAGCCAAGCACCACATTCTCCTATTATCCGGAGAGATTAAAGAGTGAATGACAACTTGAACCCAATGGGGTTATTAGCATTTCATTTTAATTGAATGAATAACATCTTCGGTGGAACATAAACCATTTTGGTTTAAAATAACATTTATGTATACCGATCTCTACACCAGAACTAGAAGAGGGACATTTGTAGAGGAGTGAGGGACAGAGGGCTCTGGTTCCAGGGTCAGCCTGTGGGCAAGGCTTAGGTACCCTAGTGGGGGACACTAGAACTACACTCACTAATTGCCTAGGTTCTAGGCAGGAGTTTGTTTCCATGTGAAAATCAGCATTAAGGCATAACTCCAGACTTAGAAGGCAACCACAAATGGACACAGTTGACCATCTAGGAACTCCAGGCTAACTGACTGTACTGTTAACATGGCACACTAGACACCACTACAGTTAGAGAACACCAACCCCCAGGCATGCAGCATTTAGGAACCGGTGCCACAAAGCCTCCACCGGCATCCACCAATCCAGCAATACCTGTTACCCCACTCCCAGTCCACCACAGTTACCAATGCATACAAGATATGAACCTCACTCTGTAACTATGTACTCGCTCTCTCTCTCAAGGGTCCCTTCTTCATCTCTCCCGGGACTTGGAAGTCATGGGAGAGATGAAGAAAGGGCCCTTGAGAGAGAGAGAGCGAGTACATAGTTACAGAGTGAGGCTAGGTCCCTAGGTACTCTGTGCAGCAGCTGTGATTCCCAAAATGTGAGGAACCTGGCTGCTAGTGTAGGGGATGAACACAACACCCCTTCACTACCAGAGTAACAGTCACCCATTCCCTAGCTGGTTGGCTGCTTTAAGCAATTATACATGCAGTTCCGGGACAAGGCCATCTAGAGCCCAGGGCGAACAGGCCAAACTGCCCCCCCCCCAAGATATATGAGCATTATATATTAGCAGAAATTCCCTCCCCCCAGAAAAAATATTTGAACACTAATCTGCATGTATACCCCCTAAACATAAATTTCCCCCTCCCAGTTCAAATCCTCTCTCTCCTCAAGTCCCCGTAGCACAGCCCCCAAAAAAATCACTCATCCCAGCGCAAATCCTCTCTCTCCTCAAGTCCTCTTAGCACACCCCCCCAAAAAATCACTCCTCCCAGCTCAAATCCTCTCTCTCCTCAAGTCCCCTCAGCACATCTCCCCCCCCCAAAAAAATCACTCCTCTCAGCTTAAATCCTCTCTCTCCTCAAGTCCCCTCAGCACACCCCCCCCCAAAAAAAATCACTCCTCCTAGCTCAAATCCTCTCTCTCAAGTCCCCTTAGCACCCCCCCCCCACCAAAAAATCACTCCTCCCACCTTAAATCCTCTCTCTCCTCAAGTCCCCTTAGCACACCTCTCCCCCCCCAAAAAAAATCACTCCTCCTAGCTCAAATCCTCTCTCTCCTCAAGTCCCCTCAGCACACCCCCCCCCCAAAAAAAATCACTCCTCCCAGCTTAAATCCTCTCTCTCCTCAAGTCCCCTTAGCACACCTCCCCCCCCAAAATCACTCCTCTCAGCTCAAATCCTCTCTCTCCTCAAGTCCAGTCAGCACACCCCCCCCCCAAAAAAAAAAATCACTCCTCCCAGCTTAAATCCTCTCTCTCCTCAAGTCCCCGTAGCACAGCCCCCCAAAAAATCACTCCTCCCAGCTCAAATCCTCTCTCTCCTCAAGTCCCCTCAGCACACCCCCCCCCCAAAAAAAAATCACTCCTCCCAGCTTAAATCCTCTCTCTCCTCAAGTCCCCGTAGCACAGCCCCCAAAAAAATCACTTCTCCCAGCTCAAATCCTCTCTCTCCTCAAGTCCCCTCAGCACACCCCCCCAAAAAAATCACTCCTCCCAGCTTAAATCCTCTCTCTCAAGTCCCCTTAGAACCCCCCACCAAAAAATCACTCCTCCCAGCTCAAATCCTCTCTCTCCTCAAGTCCCCTTAGAACACCCCCCCCCCCCCAAACAAAATGACTCCTCCACCGTTGCTGAAACGTGTAGAAGAAATGATGCCAGTGGCCCACTGGAGGGTTTGTTTTTTTTTAGCATGGTGCTCCCTATGGCTCCCAATATTTCACTAGTAAGGGGGCACCCTAAAAGCAACCCGGCCTGACCCAACCAGGACCCCAATGGCTCTCTTCCAACCCGCCCCTGCCCTGCATTGAAGGGATCCCACACAGTGACCCCAAGGTGCGGGGTCATTTCTGAATGAAATTCCAGGTAAGATCACCTTCAGGGCTTTTATTCTGTGTTTTGCCCACACAGGTCAGAGCAACAGGTTTACCCAAAAGGCCCCATTCACACCTCAGCGTTTTGTAGCTTGAAGCTCTAAAACGCTGGAGGAGAAAAACTCAATTGCTCTCTATGGCGTTGGTTCACCCCCCCCCCCCCCCACTACAAGTCGCCTGAAACTCAAACAAGTTCTGGAGCTTTGTTTTGTAGCTCGAATCGGGGCAGATTGGTGCATTTTTGAAGCATTTTTTTTTTTCATAGAAATGAATGGAAACGCTTGATTTGAGCGTTTTAGCGCGGTTTGTTGTGCAACAATTAAATGAAAATAAATAAACAAATAATAAAATAAATAAATAAACAACAAATAAATAAAAACCCTGAATCCTTAACCCTAACATTAACCACTAACCCTAAACCGTAACACTAATATTAACCCCTAACCCTAACCTCTAATCTAACCAACTAAACAAGTAATAAGTAAACACATAAGTAATAAACATGAATAGGAAAAAAAATAAATAAAAAAACATAACCCCCAATCCTTAACTCTAATCCTAACCCATAAACTTAATCCTAAACCCTAACCATAATAGTAACCCCCAACCTGAACCGCTAACCTAACAAAATAAATAAATAATCAGTAAACAAGTAAATGATAAAATAAATACAGAAACCATAAAAGTGAATAAAAAGAAAACCATAACCCTCAACCCTAATATTAAAACCCTAATCCTAACCCCTAACCCTAATCTTAAACCCTAACACTAATATGAACCCCCAAACCCTAACCTCTAACCTAACAAAATAAATAAATAATAAGTAAATGATAAAATAAATACAAAAACAATAAAAGTGAATAAAAAGAAAACCATAACCCTCAGCCCTAATATTAAAACCCTAATATTAAAACCCTAATATTAAACCCTAACACTAATATGAACCCCCCACCGTAACCTCTAACCTAACAAAATAAATAAATAATAGGTAAATAATGACATAATAAAATAAATACATAGATAATAAAAATAAATAAATAAATAAAAACATAACCCCAACCCTTAACCTCCCTGGCGGTAATCCCGAGTCTGGCTCGGGTTGGATTTTTCCATACCAAAAGCGGTATCCCCGAGCCAGACTCGGGCTTGCATCGCAGGATCCAGGGAGAGTATACTCACCTTGTCCCCTGGATCCTGCGATGTCTCCCCGCTGTGATCGGCGAGCCGCTGTGTCTCGCTCGATTCACAGTGCCGAGCTCCGTTCCCTGCGAGCGTTGCGACGCACGGGGACGGAGTTCGGCGGTAAATTCAAAAGTGAAACACATAGTATAGATACAGCATACTGTAATCTTACAGATTACAGTACTGTATCAAATAACTACACATCCCCTTTGTCCCTAGTGGTCTGCCCAGTGTCCTGCATGCAGTTTTATATATATAAAACTGTTCTTTCTGCCAGGAAACTGGAGATTGTCCATAGCAACCAAAACTGTCTCTTTACATCAAAAGTGGTTTTAGACCAGCTAGAAAAAAGCGATAATAAATTAGAATCACTCGCAGAATTGAGCGATAGTGATTTGTGGGGAAATCCGTCATCAAACACTAAAAGTAACAAAAGCGACAATTCTGCAACTGAGCAAATTTCAGTGTTTTTGATTTGATTACATTATTATATAATTTTTATTATTATTATATTATTATTTGTTATAATTATTTATAGTTATTTATTATATTATAATTTTTTATTTCGTTTTTCAAACTTTATCATACCCGGGATGTCTACTAGACTCTTGTTTGGACAGATTTAAGTGAACTATTCCTAAGAATTACAGGCCTACAATATAAAACGCCAAATTTCTGTGCAAAATAATTGTACCGCTTTCAGCACCTAAAATCAGAAATAATCATACCGCCAGGGAGGTTAAAGTAGAACTATAGGCAAAACTTTTTTTTTTTCATTTTGGACAGAGTAAGGGTGGGTTATAACCCTTGTCAGAATTTTTTTCGCCATCTTTGTTCCACTGAGGAGATTTCCCTTCACTCCCTCCTGTCCCATAGCCAAACAGGAGAGGAAAATCCCTGCAAATTAAGGGAATTCCTTGGAGACCAGGTTGACGGGGTCTGCGGGCGGGGAGCTTATCAGAATGTGGAAGCACCCTTTAACAATGGAACCCCCAGATCCCGGCCCCCCACCCTATGTGAACGAGTATCGGGTACATTAGAAAAACAGAGGGAGAAGACAGCGGAGAGCGGAGAAGACCCGGAGAGCGGAGAAGAACCAGAGACGGGTGCAGAACCGGCAGAGGCAGAAGACATCAGCGGAGGAGGCAGAAGACGTCGCCAGAAGAGGGAGAAGAGCCGGAGAGCGGAGAAGAGCCGGAGAGCGGAGAAGTCGGAAGAGACCTTGGAGCTGCCTAATAAATTACTTAAAAAACCTGTGTACTTGGTTTTATTTTGGACCTTTTTTTTAGTTGAATGGGTAGGGGTACAATGCACCCTATACTCATTCACATAGGGTGGGGGGCCCGGGATTTGGGGGCCCCCTTGTCAAAGGGGGCTTCCATATTCCGATAAGCTCCCTGCCCGCAGAACCCGACAACCAACGGCCAGGGTTGTCGGGAAGAGGCCCTCGTCCTCATCAACATGGGGACAAGGTGCTTTGGGGTGCAAGGAGAGTCTTCAGCCCCCGAATAAGCTTCTCTGTGGCCGTCAGCAAACTGCCCAGAGACAATGACAATGCATTTTAGGTGAGTATGTCATATTATGAAAACCCTGGGGGAGGGGCTCTAAGAAGAACGGGGGGGGGGGAATAAAATTGTTTCTCACATTTCATACTTAAGCCCTTTACAGCTCCCATTGAGGGAGATATTCATTAAAGTCGTAGGAAAGAAATGAAGAAAGCTTGGGGGGGCCTCCCGCTTATCATGGTGGAAGCGCTATACTAAGTTCCTCCTGTATATATAAGATAACGCCATATGTTGTGTGAGATATACGCCCCCTCATGGCTGGAGGCCAACGTCTTCAATCAGCCCCACACCAGAAAGAAATGTAATTTACATAAGATATACATATCCCTGAAAAGGAAAGACTCTCATACACGGGTTATAGATATAATATACAATATGTTCTTCATACTTCTATTAAAATGCAATTATTTTCGGGGGGGGGGGGGGGGTGTTTTTTATACCCCTCTGTAGCTCACTGTCACTCTGCTGCCACCTTGTGGATAAACAATGACAGTGCGCTCCTTATATTAATATACATCCATCCCTCTACACACTGGCGGTGCTCGCCCTATATTACCGTATATCTCAGTCACTCTGCTGCCACCTTGTGGATACACACTGGTGATACTCCCAATATATTACCACACACACAGTATCTGACAAAAGTAAGTACACCCCTCACTCACATTTGTGTAAATCTTTTCTTCTATCTTTTCATGTGACAACACTGAAGAAATGACACTTGTCTACAATGTAAAGTAGTGAGTGTACAGCTTGTATAACAGTGTAAATTTGCTGTCCCCTCAAAATAACTCAACACACAGCCATTAATGTCTAAACCGCTGGCAACAAAAGTCAGTGCACCCCTAAGTGAAAATCTCCAAATTGGGCCCAATTAGTCATTTCTCCTCCCCCGGTGTCATGTGACTCGTTAGTGTTACAAGGTCTCAGGTGTAAATTGGGAGCAGGTGTGTTAAATTTGGTGTTATCGCTCTCACTCTCTCATACTGGTCACTGGAAGTACAACATGGCACCTCATGGCAAAGAACTCTCTGAGGATCTGAAAAAAAGAATTGTTGCTCTACATAAAGATGGCCTAGGCTATAAGAAGATTGCCAAGACCCTGAAACTGAGATGCAGCACGGTGGCCAAGACCATACAGCGGTATAACAGGACAGGCTCCACTCAGAACAGGCCTCGCCATGGTCCACCAAAGAAGTTGAGGTCACGTGTTCAGCGTCATATCCAGAGGTTGTCTTTGGGAAATAGACATGAGTGCTGCCAGCATTGCTGCAGAGGTTGTAGGGGTGGGGGGGTCAGCCTGTCAGTGCTCAGACTAGGGGTGCAACGGATCAAAAAACTCACGGTTCGGATCATTTTCGGATCAACAAAAAAAAAAATCTCCCCCACTGTAATATCCACAATCTCCCTATTGGCAGGGTGTGGCAGAGTATTGGCAGAGTATTGGCGGGTATATTGGCAGGGTATTGGCAGGGTATTGGCAGGGTATTGGCAGGGTATTGGCAGAGTATTGGCAGGGTATTGGCAGGGTATGGCAGGGTATGGCAGAGTATTGGCAGGGTATGGCAGAGTATTGGCAGGGTATGGCAGAGTATTGGCAGGGTATGGCAGAATATTGGCAGGGTATTGGCAGGGTATGGCAGGGTATGGCAGAGTATTGGCAGGGTATGGCAGAGTATTGGCAGGGTATGGCAGAGTATTGGCAGGGTATGGCAGAGTATTGGCAGAGTATTGGCAGGGTATTGCAGAGTATTGGCAGGGTATGGCAGAGTATTGGCAGGGTATGGCAGAGTATTGGCAGAGTATTGGCAGGGTATTGCAGAGTATTGGCAGGGTATGGCAGAGTATTGGCAGAGTATTGGCAGGGTATTGCAGAGTATTGGCAGGGTATGGCAGAGTATTGGCAGGGTATGGCAGGGTATGGCAGAGTATTGGCAGGGTATGGCAGAGTATTGGCAGGGTATGGCAGAGTATTGGCAGGGCATTGCAGAGTATTGGCAGAGTATTGGCAGGGTATTGCAGAGTATTGGCAGGGTATGGCAGAGTATTGGCAGAGTATTGGCAGGGTATTGCAGAGTATTGGCAGAGTATTGGCAGGGTATTGCAGAGTATTGGCAGGGTATGGCAGAGTATTGGCAGAGTATTGGCAGGGTATGGCAGGGTATGGCAGAGTATTGGCAGGGTATGGCAGAGTATTGGCAGAGTATTGGCAGGGTATTGCAGAGTATTGGCAGGGTATTGCAGAGTATTGGCAGGGTATGGCAGAGTATTGGCAGGGTATGGCAGGGTATGGCAGAGTATTGGCAGGGTATGGCAGAGTATTGGCAGGGTATGGCAGAGTATTGGCAGGGCATTGCAGAGTATTGGCAGAGTATTGGCAGGGTATTGCAGAGTATTGGCAGGGTATGGCAGAGTATTGGCAGGGTATTGCAGAGTATTGGCAGGGTATGGCAGAGTATTGGCAGAGTATTGGCAGGGTATTGCAGAGTATTGGCAGGGTATGTCAGAGTATTGGCAGGGTATGGCAGAGTATTGGCAGGGTATGGCAGAGTATTGGCAGGGTATTGCAGAGTATTGGCAGGGTATGGCAGAGTATTGGCAGGGTATGGCAGGGTATGGCAGAGTATTGGCAGGGTATGGCAGAGTATTGGCAGGGTATGGCAGGGTATTGGCAGGGCATTGCAGAGTATTGGCAGGGTATGGCAGAGTATTGGCAGGGTATGGCAGAGTATTGGCAGAGTATTGGCAGGGTATTGCAGAGTATTGGCAGGGCATGGCAGAGTATTGGCAGGGTATGGCAGAGTATTGGCAGAGTATTGGCAGGGTATTGCAGAGTATTGGCAGGGTATGGCAGAGTATTGGCAGGGTATGGCAGAGTATTGGCAGGGTATTGGCAGGGCATTGCAGAGTATTGGCAGAGTATTGGCAGGGTATTGCAGAGTATTGGCAGGGTATGGCAGAGTATTGGCAGGGTATGGCAGAGTATTGGCAGAGTATTGGCAGGGTATTGCAGAGTATTGGCAGGGTATGGCAGAGTAGTGGCAGGGTATGGCAGAGTATTGGCAGGGTATGGCAGAGTATTGGCAGAGTATTGGCAGAGTATTGGCAGGGTATTGGCAGGGCATGGCAGAGTATTGGCAGGGTATGGCAGAGTATTGGCAGGGTATTGCAGAGTATTGGCAGGGTATGGCAGAGTAGTGGCAGGGTATGGCAGGGTATGGCAGAGTATTGGCAGGGTATGGCAGAGTATTGGCAGGGCATTGCAGAGTATTGGCAGGGTATTGCAGAGTATTGGCAGGGTATTGCAGAGTATTGGCAGGGTATGGCAGAGTATTGGCAGGGTTTGGCAGAGTATTGGCAGGGTATTGGCAGGGTATTGCAGAGTATTGTCAGGGTATTGGCAGGGTATGGCAGAGTATTGGCAGAGTATTGGCAGGGCATTGCAGAGTATTGGCACTGCTGCCATCCGATCTCTCCCGTCCACTGTACAGATCAGTACACAGAGGGGAGAGAGGAACTGGCGTCATGACATGACGCCGGTTTGTTACAAGTGATCGCTCCGTCACTTCACGGAGCGATCACGTGCTAAACGGCTGCCGGGTGTACCAAGATGGCCGCCGCTCTGGAGCTAGGCCGAAGCCGCGGCCTTTCCTATGGCCGAGGCCACAGAGCGCTCCGCGGATTGCGGGTGTCCCGTACGGATCAACCTCCGCGGATCGGATCACGGATCGATGACGATCCGTTGCACCCCTAGCTCAGACCATACACCACACATAGGCGTGCCCACGGGGTGTGTCGGGTGTGCCTGGGCACACCCTAATCCCCCCAGCACTGTTTAGCCCCATGCCGTCTGTATCCGATGTGTACCCTGCACTGCCTGTGAGTCAGTATAACATTGTGCTGATATTGGGGCTGGAAAGATCCGCTGAGTGTGACGCTGTCCTGTATGCAGAGAGAGAGAGGAGCTGTCAGATTTCATGTATGATGTCGGGGTGGGCGGGACCAAGCAGGTATCTGAACACCAGCCAATGGGGTGGGTCTGCTACGTGTATGTAGCCCGTCCCCTTTCTCAAGCTGCTCGATTATTGGCTGATGTTCAATAGATGCTCGGTCCTGCTAGGATGTCACACAGGCACAGCGAGCAGAGTGAAGCCGCCTCCCCCTCCAATGTTTATGTGTACACAGGGGGAGGGGCCCTGCTGTGCCTGTGCCACGCCCCTGATCTGAGGTACTGAATGGGATGGGGGGGGGGATCTGTCTGTGCTGAAGGGGAGGGTCCATCTGTGCTGAAGGGGAGGGTCCATCTGTGCTGAAGGGGAGGGTCCATCTGTGCTGAAGGGGAGGGTCCATCTGTGCTGAAGGGGGGATCTGTGCTGAAGAGGGGGGTCCATCTGTGCTGAAGGGGGGGTCTGTGTTAAATGAGGGGTCTGTGCTGAAGGGGGGGGGGATCTGTGCTGAGGGGGGCTGTGTAATGTAAAGGGGTGCAGTGGTGCAGGGTGCTGTGTGATGTAAAGGGGTCCAGAAGTGCAGTTGTGGAGAGGGGGTACAACGCAATCGTGACAAAGAGTTATTGAAGGATGCAGGGGGCACAGTGGGGTGTTTTTACATTTTAATATGGGGTGTCGGGTGGCAGATATAGGATCCGTCCCGGGTGCCAAATGCTCTAGGTACGCCCCTGGAAACCCCCCCCTCTCCTCTGTCAGTGCTTCCAACTAATGCCACCTGTCTGTGCCAGTCAGTGCCAGTGCCGCCTGTCAGTTTGTCAGTGTCAATTAGTGCTTCCAATCAGTGCCACCTATCAGTGCTTCTAATCAGTGCCACCTGTCAGTGCCAATCAGTGCCAGCGCCGCCTGTCAGTGCCAATTAGTGCTTCCAATCAGTGCCACCTGTCAGTGCCAATGAGTCCCAATCAGTGCTTCCAATCAGTGCCACCTGTCAGTGCCAGCGCCGCCTGCCAGTGCCAATTAGTGCTTCCAGTCAGTGCAACCTGTTAGTGCTAATGAGTGCCAAGTGCTTCCAATCAGTGTCACCTGTCAGTGCCAATGAGTGCCACCTATCTGTGCTTCCAATTAGTGCCACCTGTCAGTGCCAATCATTATCAGTGCTTCCAATCAGTGCCAATCAGTGCCACCTGTCCGTGCCAGTGTTTCCAATCAGTGCCATCTGGCAGTGCCAATCAGTACTTCCAATCAGTGTTACCTGTCAGTGCCAATCGGTGCCAGTGCTGCCTGTCAGTGCCAATCAGTGCTTCCAATCAGTGCCACCTGTCAGTGCCAGTCAGTTCCACACCAGTACAAATGAGTGCCACCTGTCAGTGCCAATCAGTGCTGCCAATCAGTGCTGTTAATCAGTGCCCATCAGTGCACTGAGTGCAGGGATCGGGGTGATGAACTCACCCGCCAGGCACATTGTCCAAGGGGGTGCCGGGCCTGGTGGGGCACAACTGAAATCTGTTGTTTATTAATGCCACATGCCGATCTTAGTATAACAGGTAATCACCACAACACTATTTACAATAAACTACTGGAGGTAAAATAAAAAAAGTGTAATTGAAAGGCCACTAAGCACTGTTATGTGTTCCCACACCACACACACAAAAAAAAGTGCAGCGCTAACTTACTGATCAATAACTTAACAATAATGGTGGAATCCTCTAATGTATGGAAATCTCAATAAACTTCAATATTATCACAATACCGATCTCTGTGATACACAACTTCACATATAATACACATCAGACTGAGAATAAGACATACTGTATAAAAATAAGCTTAGCAGGGATGGTGGAAACCCCTCCTATAGATATTTACCATACAGATTAATCTCAAGTGAAACAACCTTTTAGTTGGGAGGTTCCCACCATTATAGCACTTTGGAATTTATATTTTTTAGATTGTTACACTTAATTTTACATGTTTTAGTTACTATTATAATGTGAATTTTTGCACTTGAAGGTAATTTTCCACCATCCATGTCTTTATAGTGGCGTTCCACCCAAAAAAACAAAAATACCTGAAAAATTCTAAAAAAAAACAAAAAAAATTTGGATATATATATATATTTTTTTACTTACCTCTAAATGCCTGTTGCTAGGGGGTCCCTTGTAGTCTGCCTCTTCCTTTGCCTGGGCTGGTGACATCACTTCCCCCTCGGCACAGGAAGGGCTCGGCTCTGCTCCTTCCCTCTTGTCAATCATCTGGGACCCATTACAGGTCCAAGGTGATCGAGCAGCCAATCACGGCGCGCGGCGCCGCTCGCGCATGTGCAGTGGGTGCCAGGCTGTGAAGCCACAGCCTGGTGCCCACAGTTGAAATGCCGACGAACGGAGGGAGAGACGAGCGGGGGTTTCGATCCCCCGCATCACTGGCCCCCGGGACAGGTAAGTGTCCAATTAAAAGTCAGCAGCTGCAGTATTTGTAGCTGCTGACTTTTAATTTTTTTTTTTTTAATGGACCCCCTCGGTGGAACCCCACTTTATGGACCTTGCTTTGTGCACTGGTGGGCAGCCATGTTGGAACAGGAAGGGGCCGTCCCCAAACTCCTCCCACAAAGTTGTTAGCATGAAATTGTCCAAAATGTCTTGCTATGCTGACGCCTTAATGCCCCGTACACACGGTCAGACATTGATCGGACATTCCGACAACAAAATCCTAGGATTTTTTCCGACGGATGTTGGCTCAAACTTGTCTTGCATACACACGGTCACACAAAGTTGTCGGAAAATCTGATCGTTCTGAACGCGGTGACGTAAAACACGTACGTCGGGACTATAAACGGGGCAGTGGCCAATAGCTTTCATCTCCTAATTTATTCTGGGCATGCGTGGCACTTTGTCGGTCAGATTTGTGTACACACGATCGGAATTTCCGACAACGGATTTTGTTGTCGGAAAATTTTATAGCCTGCTCTCAAACTTTGTGTGTCGGAAAATCCGATGGAAAATGTGTGATGGAGCCCACACACGGTCGGAATTTCCGACAACAAGGTCCTATCACACATTTTCAGTCGGAAAATCCGACCGTGTGTACGGGGCATAAGGGTTCCCTTCACTGGAACTAAAGGGCCAAGCCCAACCCCTGAAAAACAACCCCCCACACCATAATCCCCCCTCCATCAAATGGTTTGGACCAGTGCACAAAGCAAGGTCCATAAAGACATGGATGAGCGAGTTTGGGGTGGAGGAACTTGACTGGCCTGCACAGAGTCCTGACATCAACCTGATAGAACACCTTTGGGATGAATTCGAGCGGAGACGGTGAGCCAGGCCTTCTCATCCAACATCAGTGCCTGACCTCACAAATGCTTTTCTGGAAGAATGGTCAAACATTCCCATAGACACCCTCCTAAACCTTGTGGACGGCCTTCCCAGAAGAGTTGAAGCTGTTATAGCTGCAAAGGGCGGAGCCAACTCAATATTGAACCCTACGGACTAAGACTGGGAGGCCATTAAATTTCATGTGTGTGTAAAGGGAGGTGTCCCAATACTTTTGTCTGTTTGAGCTTTGGGGTGCACACCCTAATGCAATGGGCTGCGCACGCCTGTGACGCCGCACGTTGCATCAAATTGGTCTGCATGGCTGTCGTCCCAGAAGGAAGCCTCTTCTAAAGATGATGCACAAGAAAGTCCACAAACAGTTTGCTGAAGACAAGCAGACTAAGGACATGGATTACTGGAACCATGTCCTGTGGTCTGATGAGACCAAGATAAACGTATTTGGTTCAGATGGTGACAAGCGTGTGTGGGGGCAACCAGGTGAGGAGGACAAAGACAAGTGTGTCTTGTCTACAGACAAGCATGGTGGTGGGAGTGTCATGGTCTGGGGCTGCATGAGTGCTGCCGGCACTGGGGGGCTACAGATCATTGAGGGAACCATGAATGCCAACATGTACTGTGACCTACTGAAGCAGAGCATGATCCCCTCCCTTCAGAGACTGGACCGCAGGGCAGTATTCCAACATGATAACCACCCCAAACACACCTCCAAGACCACCACTGCCTTGCTATAGAAGCTGAGGGTAAAGGTGATGGACTGGCCAAGCATGTCTCCAGACCTAAACCCTATTGATCATCTGTGGGACATCCTCAAACAGAAGGTGGAGGAGCACAAGGTCTCTAACATCCACCAGCTCTGTGATGTCATCATGGAGGAGGGGAAGAGGACTCCAGTGACAACCTGTGAAGCTCTGGTGACCTCCATGCCCAAGAGGGTTAGGGCAGTGCTGGAAAATAATGGTGGGCACATACAATTTTGATACTTTGGGCCCAATTTGGACATTTTCACTTAGGGGTGTACTGACTTTTGTTGCCAGCCGTTTAGACATTAATGGCTGTGTGTTGAGTTATTTTGAAGGGACAGCAAATTTACACTGTTATACAAGCTGTACACTCACTACTTTACATTGTAGACAAGTGTCATTTCTTCAGTGTTGTCACATGAAAAGATAGAAGAAAAGATTTACACAAATGTCACTGAGGGGTGTACTTACTTTTGTGAGATACTGTACATCACCATCACTCTGCTGCCACCTTGTGGATATACACTGGCGGTGCAAAGGAAGAAGAAAGAGATTGGGACTTTATATGAGGCCACGGCTAGTAAATTCATATACCTCCATCCCTGGTACATATTGAAAGAAAGAGGGGGGTAATGGGACTTTATATGAAGCACACGGCTAAAATGAAGAACCCAATGATTATAAGATAGTGATTGTTTATTTCATATGAGCACACATATACATAAAACAGAAAGAGATAGGTCACAATAAATATCATCTAAATAATTCATAAATATGTACACAATTATAACAACATGATACACATTGTAATGGACCGAACGGATGTATACCCGGAGCAAACAAACATAGTAACATGTAAACATGATAAAAGTAATGGGAATGATTCATTATGATAAAACAATAATAATAAAATTCAAATATTGCACATGGTTACTGTGACGTGGCATCGTAGGAGAGCTCTACGCGTTTCGTGGGCATATTGCCACTCATCAGGAGTAGATGCAGATTGGACGTATCTATAATAGGAGTAAAAGTGCCAAAAGTAGTATGACGGAGGATAAAAAAGGGGGGAAAAGAGGGGGAACAATGGATCTCGAACGCTCTTACCGAACCTTAACGTGTGGGTAAAAAAAAATGTATTGATGATAACAATGGCTGGAGGCACTGGAGGAGAAGTTACCCCCCCGGGGGGCTGAGGTGGTGATAACTGTGGCAACATCAGTGAGTAAGCTTTGGCATGAACTCCCCAGTGATCAGCCGGGATAGAGAATTGGTGCTAAATTTCCAAAGAGTATCTGTAAAGATTGATATTGTATCAATAAAGTATCTGTAAAGATTGATATTGTATCAATAAAGTGCTTCCACAACCGATAAACCATAGAAAGGAAAAGAGAAAAAGAAGAATGGTAACCCCCAAAAAAAACGTGTAACAATGAAGAGAAGACCAAGTACATAAAAAAGAAATATTAAGTCTCACCAAGAATAAGTGATGAGAATAAAGTGTCAGTATAGAGACTGGTGAGATAAACCACAAGGGATTAAACATAAGATCGGGGAATGCCGGGGAGCTGCGACACGCACGGGGCGCTCCCCTCCCCTATTTTACCATGGGGGGGACGGGTGGGCACTCGCTTAGGGTTGAGGCCACGCCCACAGGACAAGCGGGCGGCGTCATTCATGACGCGGCACGCCGACACATCGTTTGCTTAATCTGCATACACCACAAGGAGGTTGAGGGCGGTGCTCCCCCTATATTACCATACATACATCACCGTCACTCTGCTGCCACCTTGTGGATATACACTGGCGGTGCTCCCCCCTATATTACTATACAGACATCACCGTCACTCTGCTGCCACCTTGTGGATATACACTGGCGGTGCTCCTCCTATATTACCATACATACATCACCGTCACTCTGCTGCCACCTTGTGGATACACACTGGCGGTGCTCCCCCTTTATTATCATACAGACATCACCGTCACTCTGCTGCCACCTTGTGGATACACACTGGCGGTGCTCCCCCTATATTATCATACATACATCACCGTCACTCTGCTGCCACCTTGTGGATATACACTGGTGGTGCTCCCCCTTTATTATCATACATACATCACCGTCACTCTGCTGCCACCTTGTGGATACACACTGGCGGTGCGCCCCCTATATTATCATACATACATCACCGTCATTCTGCTGCCACCTTGTGGATACACACTGGCGGTGCGCCCCCTATATTACCATACATACATCACCGTCACTCTGCTGCCACCTTGTGGATATACACTGGCGGTGCTCCCCCTATATTACCATACATACATCACCGTCACTCTGCTGCCACCTTGTGGATATACACTGGCGGTGCTCCCCCTATATTATCATACATACATCACCGTCACTCTGCTGCCACCTTGTGGATATACACTGGCGGTGCTCCCCCTATATTACCCTACATACATCACCGTCACTCTGCTGCCACCTTGTGGATACACACTGGCGGTGCTCCCCCTATATTACTATACAGACATCACCGTCACTCTGCTGCCACCTTGTGGATATACACTGGCGGTGCTCCCCCTATATTATACATACAGACATCACTGTCACTCTGCTGCCACCTTGTGGATATACACTGGCGGTGCTCCCCCTATATTATCATACATACATCACCATCACTCTGCTGCCACCTTGTGGATATACACAGGCGGTGCTCCCCCTATATTATCATACATACATCACCGTCACTCTGCTGCCACCTTGTGGATATACACTGGCGGTGCTCCCCCTATATTATCATACATACATCACCGTCACTCTGCTGCCACCTTGTGGATATACACAGGCGGTGCTCCCCCTATATTATCATACATACATCACCGTCACTCTGCTGCCACCTTGTGGATACACACTGGCGGTGCGCCCCCTATATTACTATACAGACATCACCGTCACTCTGCTGCCACCTTGTGGATATACACTGGTGGTGCCCCCCCTATATTATCATACACACCTCCCTGTCACTCTGCTGCCACCCTTTGGTTGAACCTGGTATGACATTAATGAATTTTCATACACATTTCTGTTAGACCCCTTTACCTGGGGCAGTTTCCAGGCGTTTTAGTGATAGAAATAGCCTCTGCTAAGCACCTGAAGACGGCCTCTCATTCACTGCAAAGGGGAAAAGACCACCGCGCTATATAAATACAGAAGATTACCACAATCAAGTAAATTCGTGACAAACAATTAAATTAAAATAGCAAAAGCAGCCGCTAAAAAGGTGAGATACACACACTAAAGATAATCAATAAAGGGAGCAGCGCTGTGAATGCTAGAGGCTTAAATTAGGCCAATATAAGTATAAGTAAACAAATGTGACACATTGAGTAAAATATTTGGGATAAATATTAAATAATAAAGTTCATAGTCAAATCATATCAATTTTGATAACTATTCCGTGATCAAAAATCAAAAAGGTGAGGTAAGGTGAAGAACCAAAGGCAGGGATGGCCGGAATGTAGGTAAGAATGGGTAAAATCCTTCACCGCACCACTGTGTGATATGAATAAAATGCGCGCTTACCAACCGGCAAGCATAGGAGAGCATTTCCTGTGAGAATAACTCCTAGCTAGGAGTATAGAATCCCCATGTAAATGTATTAAATTTACAAAAATGTATCATTAAATGTATGACAATAGAAATCGCAATGACATTGAATCGAACGAAATCAAATCCAATAAAATCGCAAGAAATATCTCAGGAGAGATAAGAAGCGTCTCTTCACTGGTCAGTGATCTCTGAGAGCTCACTGACCTGTGTCTGTCTATATAGAGACTCAGCCGATGACATCATTTTTATACCCTCCCCTCCCCCCATTTTTAACCTTTTTACCGACAAAACCAAAAATGTGTTTTTCACATTTCTTGCCCAAATGTAAAATTATCACTAAAGGAAAACTTGTTTATGGTTAGTGTTGGATGGAGTGGAGAGGGATTAGAACCCCTGTCAGGTTTTTATTGCTGTCTGCGCCCCCTTTAGGGAGATTCATTCTCTTCAACTGCCAAATTCTTTCAGTTTTTAACCCTTTCACCACCAAGCTATATTGTTCATTTGTTTCAACTCTTTAACCAGTAGACATCCGCGCTATGGCCGAATGACGGCCACAGCGCGGACCTACATTCCCGGGAGGCCGTCATATGACGGCCTCCCCTGTGCACGCTCCCTGCGCGCGCCCTACTGGGCGCGCGCCGGGCGCGGTGTGATCACCGAGTCACTGAGACTCGGCTGATCACCGATCTGAGTAAGGGGCCGGTCCCGGCCCCTTACCATGTGATCAGCTGTCAGCCAATGACAGCTGATCACATGATGTAAACAGGAAGATCGGTAATCGTTTTTTTTTTTACTCGCGCTGACAGCGCGAGTAGAGAAAAAAGCCGATCACCGGCTCAGATGCCAGGGACATCGGTCCCAAAGAGGAAGCACAAAAAATTCCTCATAAGTGCCACCCAAAAGTGCCACCTAACAGTGCCACCTAGCAGTGCCCACAGTGCCACCTAGCAGTGCCCACAGTGCCACCTATCAATGCCAACAAGTGCCACCTATCAATGCTCACAAGTGCCACCTACCAATGCCCACCTGTAGTGCCAATCAGTGCCACCTGTCAGTGCTGCCCATCACTGCCACCCATCAGTGCCCATCACTGCCACCCATCAGTGCCCATCACTGCCACCTATCAGTGCCCATCACTGCCGCCTCATCAACGTACATCAATGAAGGAGAAAAATTACCCGTTAAAAATTTTTTATAACAAAATATAAAAAAAAATAATTTTTTTTAAAAAAAAAATTCTGGTTTTTACATTTTTTTAACAAAAAGTAAAAACCGCAGAGGTGATCAAATACCACCAAAAGAAAGCTCTATTTGTGGGAAAAAAATGATAAAAAATTCATTTGGGTACAGCGTTGTATGACCGCGCAATTGTCATTCAAAATGCGTTAGCGCTGAAAGCTAAAAATTGGTCTGGATAGGAGGGGGGTTTAAGTGCCCGGTAAGCAAGTGGTTAAAGAGGTGTTCCGGCCGAAATTATACTTTTTAGATAAAAATCCCCCTATAATACACAAGCTTAATGTATTCTAGTAAAGTTAGTCTGTAAACTAAGGTCTGTTTTGTTAGTTTATAGCAGTAGTTTTGTTATTTTATAAACTTACAGCAGGCCGCGGCCATCTTAAGTGTGGGCATCTGAAGCCAGACTGTATTTCTTCCTGCATCTCATCCTTGCAGATCTCGCACATGCTCAGTGCAGCACAAGCAGTGTAATAGGTTTCAGGTCAGGTTTCCATAGCAACGGCAGTTTCAGAGGAAGTTGCCGCCCCTTCCCAGAAGGCATTGCAAAACAGGAAATGATGCGATGGGCCGCGGCCAGGGAGGAGGAAGTGAAAAATGAATACAGCAGATATACAGGAGGTGCTGAGAAAAAAAATAAAAAAATATCCAATTCGTTTACAGAGCACAGTTTAGTGAGGGATGCTGAAGAGTTGTAAAAGTGGGTGGAGCTCCACTTTAACTGTCAAACCAAGTAACCCCTCCCCCTACACACACACACACATTTTAACTGCCACTTTCACTGCCAAATCATTTTTTTTTTATCTTACCCCCATATTTTATATTTTAAATAAAGGAAAATGTTTTTATTGTTAGCGTTGGATGGAGTGGAGAGGGATTAGAACCCCTGTCAGGTTTTTATTACTGTCTGCGCCCCCCTTAGGGAGCTTCATTCTCTCTATTTACCAACAAAAGTAAAAGAAAATCCCAGATTTTAGGTTGTCACCAGAACAGGAATTAGAGGGGAACACTAGTTCTGGTGACACCCAGGGATGATGTCACTTTGGGAGGATTTCTCACACTTCCTGTTTTGTCTATGGGAAAGGAAGTGAAGGGAATTCCCCCCAATGGGGACACAGATGACAAATAAAACCTGACAGGGGTTATAGTCCCCCTTACTCTATTGTAAATGAAAAGAAATGTTTGTCTTTATTTCTATTTTATCTGGTATGCGGGGGATGGTGGGGACTCGGTATAAAAGAGGGTGCAGTATATTACACATGGGGCCAGTGCTGTTTCTTGGCCTAGGCCGACACTTTGCGGGGGGCGGCAAAAAAGCCGACCCCCCGCATGCAAAAAAGCCCCCCCCTCCGTCCCATTTTCCCAAGTCCCGGTTCCCGCGGCCGCCTCCCGCACAAATACAGCCCCGGCGGCCGCCTTGCTGTAGCGCGGCACTTGTGCTTAGTATATGGAGCGTGCTTGGCCGGCGGGGAGGGGGTGGAGCGGCAGCGACGATGACTGGCACCCCCATTAGCAGCCGTGATTGGCCAGGCCGGCTGACTGGCGGAGGCGGAGCTCAATGCTCCGCCCACTCTCCTCCGCATGGCTTACTTCACTGAATCTTCTCCCCAGCCCGGGGTGATAGGAGGAGAGAGGACCATGAGGGGAATCCCCAGCCAGCGGCCAGGACAGAAAGTTACCATTACTAATGTGCGTGTGTCAAGTGCTCAATATTGAAGTTATTATACTGATGGCCACTGATATAATGGACACTGATATGGGCTGCACTATTAGGCTGAACTTGTTGCCCCTGATAAAGCCACACTGATGGGCACTAATAGGCTGCACTGGTTGCCCCTGATGAGGCTGCACTGATGGGCACTGATAGGCAGCACTGATGGGCTCTAATAGGCTGCATTGATGGCCACTGACGAGGCCACTTGGTACCCACTTTTAATGTACAGAGCAGAAGAGGTGGGGCTCTAAAAGGAAAAGGTGGAGCCTAAATAGGAAGGGGTGTGGTTTATAGATAGGGCAGGTCTTAAACAGGAAGAGGTGTGGCCTTGACAGGAAGGGATGGCCCATATTTTAATTAGGGGGTGCATGAGTTTAGTTAGGCCTAGGGCAGCACAAAACCTAAATACACCGCTGCATGGGGCTATGGGGGGGTGGGGGAGGGGTGAGCGCTCAGTCACTGGTGGAGATTTCCCAGCATTCCATAGTTTGAGAAATGATGAAGGTCCCAGTCACACCTCTGACATACACCTAGATGACAAACCCCCAACAAGCATAGCGCCCCCCATTGATTTCAGTGCGTTG
>JBBGZY010003290.1:0-38068 GCA_037952925.1 Lithobates clamitans
GGGGATGACACTGGGCCCCGCTGGGGGATGACACTGGACCCCGCTGGGGATGACACTGGACCCCGCTGGGGGATGACACTGGACCCCGCTGGGGATGACACTGGGCCCCGCTGGGGATGACACTGGGCCCCGCTGGGGATGACACTGGGCCCGCTGGGGATGACACTGGACCCCGCTGGGGATGACACTGGGCCCCGCTGGGGATGACACTGGGCCCCGCTGGGGATGACACTGGGCCCCGCTGGGGATGACACTGGGCCCCGCTGGGGATGACACTGGACCCCGCTGGGGATGACACTGGACCCCGCTGGGGATGACACTGGGCCCCGCTGGGGATGACACTGGGCCCCGCTGGGGATGACACTGGGCCCCGCTGGGGATGACACTGGGGCCCGCTGGGGATGACACTGGGGCCCGCTGGGGATGACACTGGGCCCCGCTGGGGGATCACACTGGGCCCCGCTGGGGATGACACTGGGCCCCGCTGGGGGATGACACTGGGCCCCGCTGGGGATGACACTGGGCCCCGCTGGGGGATGACACTGGGCCCCGCTGGGGATGACACTGGGCCCCGCTGGGGGATGACACTGGGCCCCGCTGGGGATGACACTGGGCCCCGCTGGGGGATGACACTGGGCCCCGCTGGGGATGACACTGGGCCCCGCTGGGGATGACACTGGGCCCCGCTGGGGATGACACTGGGCCCCGCTGGGGATGACACTGGACCCCGCTGGGGATGACACTGGGCCCCGCTGGGGATGACACTGGGCCCCGCTGGGGATGACGCTGGACCCCGCTGGGGATGACGCTGGGCCCCGCTGGGGATGACGCTGGGCCCCGCTGGGGGATGACACTGGGCCCCGCTGGGGATGACGCTGGACCCCGCTGGGGATGACGCTGGGCCCCCGCTGGGGATGACGCTGGGCCCCGCTGGGGATGACGCTGGGCCCCGCTGGGGATGACACTGGGCCCCGCTGGGGATGACACTGGGCCCCGCTGGGGATGACACTGGGCCCCGCTGGGGATGACACTGGACCCCGCTGGGGATGACACTGGGCCCCGCTGGGGATGACACTGGGCCCCGCTGGGGATGACACTGGGCCCCGCTGGGGATGACACTGGGCCCCGCTGGGGATGACACTGGACCCCGCTGGGGATGACACTGGGCCCCGCTGGGGATGACACTGGGGCGCTGGGCGTCTGTTCCCCATTTCAGGGAGGAATCTTTGCCTGAATTCAGCCCTGAAATGGAGCCAAAGACGCTCAGCGTTTCTGTGCAGGGCGCTCCGCAGCGGAGATAAGTGAAGCGGCTCCATAGGGGGTCAGTGACATTCTCCTGATATGTGAATTGGATGTGGAGAAACCCGACACCTATGGAAAATGTAGGGGACTGAAGTGCTTGACATGTTAGGTGTCTATTTACTCGCTGCAACCTCTTTTATAGGAAAAAGTGTTTTGTGTGCCCTGAAATTATCTTCAGTGTATTTTTTTTTTTTTTTTTTTACTGAAGTTTTGCACAAAAAATTGGAACTGCCATTTTATTCTCTAGGGTCTCTGCTTTCAGAAAATGTTTTGAGGGGTTTTAATCAATTGACCTTTGGAAGATTTTACCCCCCTTCTGACCGGGGAATCTTTTCATATGCAGGCGTTATAGCGTTAAAAATAGCGCCTGCAATCCGCCCTCAAAGAGCTGCAGCATTATCTCCAGTGTGAAAGTCCGAGGGCACCGGAGCGCTGCGCTGGCAGGACGGGAAGAAAAGTCCTGCCAGCAGCTTCTTTGGAGCCGTGTGTTTACCGCTCCTCCACCGCTGCTCCCCATTGAAATCAATGGGGCAGCGCTGGGATACCGCGCATTGCGGGCGGTTTTAACCTTTTCTCGGCCGATAGCGGGGGTAAAAGCACCCCGCTAGCGGCTGAAATGCGCCGCTAATCCGACGGTAAAACGCCGCTAGAAATAGCCGACGCTATGGGCAGCTCGGTGTGAAAGGGCTGTAAGACAGAGTGCAAGTACCGAAACTTTTTCTTTTTTCAATACCGGGGCATTTTCACCCCCTTCCCGCCCAGGCCAAATTTCAGCTTTCAGCGCTGTAACATTTTGAATGAAAATTGAGCGGTCATGTAACATTCTACCCAAATGGAATTTTTAGCATTTTTGCTGTGGTGTGGCACAGTGGGGGGGGAGGGCTGTGTGGGGTGGCACACCCTGGGGGTGGGTGTTTTGCTGGCTGTGTGGGTGCAACAGCTGGGGGGTGGGGGTTTTGCTGGCTGTGTGGGGTGGCATAGCTGGGGGGGAGGGTGGTGTGGCACACCTGGGGGGTGGGTGTTTTGCTGGCTGTGTGGGGTGGCACAGCTGGGGGGGGGGGGTGTGGCACACCTGGGGGGGGTGGGGGTTTTGCTGGCTGTGTGGTGTGGCACAGCTGGGGGGGCGGCTCTGTAGTGTGGCACAGCCGGGCATGCTGCCTGCTGGAAGGGCTGCAGGTTACGTGGCCTTCCTCTGTGGTGTTGTGCCCCCCCATCCCCCTCCCCCTGAGTGCACTGTTCTCACTCGTCTCCAAACTTTACACTGCTCTGACCTTCGCCCCCCCCCCTCCCCCGCATCTGTTGATTCTGATTAGAAGCACTTTGATCACCTCCGGTTGGAGATCACATTCTGCCACACAAAAAACAAAACTGGACGGATGATTTTTGGGGAAGAATCTCTAGATTCATAATAATTCGATTGTTGTGGGGATTTCTCAGCGGGTCGGGACCAGTCATATCCGTACATTTCATCGTCATATACAAGAGATATATACCCCTCGTCCCCCCCCCCCGGTGACGCGCTCTTCCTCTCTGCCCGGGGTTCTCGGCTCTTGATTGGTTAGATTGATAGCAGTTCAGCCATTGGCTCCCGGGGCTGTCAATCAAATCCAATGATGCGAGTCCTGCATTGTGTGTGAATGTACCACGGATGTACGGATGCAGGGAGTGCGCCCACTTTACAAGAACCTTCTCCAATGTGGGGAGGAGCCACCAGGGCTGGCGGGGGACCCCAGAAGAGGAGGATCGGGGCCACGCTGTGCACAGTGGAGGTGACATGAAAAGAGGGTTTACAGCCCCTTTACCCACCTCAATACCCGGCCTCTTCAGGCACTCCTCTCCTACGTGTGAAAATCATCATTTTTTTGCTACAAAATTACTCAGAACCCCAAACATTATCGATGTTTTTTTTAGCAGATGCTCTAGGGAATAAAATGGCGGTCATTGCAACTTTTTATCTAGCACGGTATTTGCGCAATCATTTTTCAAACGCCTCTTTTTTGGAAAAAAAAACAGTTTAATGAATTCAAAAAATAACAAAACAAAGTTATAAAGTGAGCTCAATTTTTTTGTATAATGTGAAAGATGATGTTTACGCCGAGTAAATAGATACCCAACATGTCACGCTTTAAAATTGCGCACACTCCTGGAATGGCGCCAAACTTTGGTACTTAAAAATCTCCATAGGCGACGCTTTAAAATTTTTTACAGGTCACCAGTTTAGAGTTACAGAGGAGATCTAGTGCTAGGATTGTTGCTCGCGCTAGAACGATCGCGGCGATACCTCACATGTGTGGTTTGAACGGCGTTTACATATGTGGGCGGGACTTACGTGTACGCTTCTGAGCGTGAGGACAGGGGCGTTTAAATTTTTGTTTTATTTATTTTGTAATAGGAATCTATAGTGACAGGTCCTCTTTATGGGGAGATGCGGGGGGGGGGTCAATAAGACCCAAATCTCTCCTCCAGGCTGTAAAGCATGAGATCGCAAAAAAAAATTCACCGATCTCATGGTGACGGCCGCGGCTTTGTTTACATGCGGGGGTCCGGGTGTGATGTCATAACGTCGCGCCCCGGCCTCCGACGGTCATAGAGATGACTGGTGACCATCACTGGAAATCTCTATGGTCGTCATCCGGCGGCGGCCGATTATTTCTCCGGGCCTCCGACGGTCATAGAGATGACTGGTGACCATCACTGGAAATCTCTATGGTCGTCATCCGGCGGCGGCCGATTATTTCTCCGGGCCCCCGATGGTACAGGAGAGAACCAGATGGTGGCGGAAGTGGACGTCCCCTCCTGTCACCTATAAGAACGATCAAGGGGCGGAACTGTCACTATAATCGTTCTTATCGCGCACAGAATCACCGCCTGTAAATAATGATATGTAAATGATGCTTGTAGGTGCCCCATCATTCAGATATCCCCTCACAAAGTCAAGGACATCATATGACGGCGCGGTATTGAAGTGGTTAAATCCCAGTTTTTACAGAGCAACTGTCATTTCTGTCCCTCTGTTGGCTCCTTCTCTGTCGGCTCCTCCTCTATCCCTCTGTTGGCTCCTTCTCTGTCGGCTCCTCCTCTATCCCTCTGTTGGCTCCTCCTCTGTTGGCTCCTCCTCTGTCCCGCTGTTGGCTCCTCCTCTGTCCCGCTGTTGGCTCCTCCTCTGTCCCGCTGTTGGCTCCTCCTCTGTCCCGCTGTTGACTCCTCCTCTGTCCCTCTGTTGGCTCCTCCTCTGTCCCGCTGTTGGCTCCTCCTCTGTCCCGCTGTTGGCTCCTCCTCTGTCCCGCTGTTGGCTCCTCCTCTGTCCCGCTGTTGACTCCTCCTCTGTCCCGCTGTTGGTTCCTCCTCTGTCCCGCTGTTGGTTCCTCCTCTGTCCCGCTGTTGGTTCCTCCTCTGTCCCTCTGTTGGCTCCTCCTCTGTCCCTCTGTTGGCTCCTCCTCTGTCCCTCTGTTGGCTCCTCCTCTGTCCCTCTGTTGGCTCCTCCTCTGTCCCGCTGTTGGCTTCTCCTCTGTTGGCTTCTCCTCTGTCCCTCTGTTGGCTCCTCCTCTGTCCCTCTGTTGGCTCCTCCTCTGTCCCTCTGTTGGCTCCTCCTCTGTCCCTCTGTTGGCTCCTCCTCTGTCCCGCTGTTGGCTCCTCCTCTGTCCCGCTGTTGGCTCCTCCTCTGTCCCGCTGTTGGCTCCTCCCCTGTCCCTCTGGGACAGGATGGCCTTGGCCCTGTAGGGGGAGGAGCTTTGGCCTGTTGTGGGGGGGGCTTTGTTTATCACCATTTGTTTGAAAAACTTCTTCCCTCGTTTAGAATTCATGGAGAGGTGCAGTTCACCTGCTTTTGACCTGCAATTCACCTGTTTCAGGTGGATTTGGCATTCTTATGAAATTGTATGGGGGGATGGAAACCCCCTACATAAAGACAACACAGAGCGTTCGTGTAACACCCCTCCCCCATTCCCGATCAGCTGATCACTTTGGCTGTCACATGAGAGGGGGGCAGATTCATCACATGAGAGGGGGGCAGATTCATCACATGAGAGGGGGGCAGATTCTCCTGGACCGGTTCATCACATGAGAGGGGGGCAGATTCTCCTGGACCGGTTCATCACATGAGAGGGGGGCAGATTCTCCTGGACCGGTTCATCACATGAGAGGGGGGCAGATTCTCCTGGACCGGTTCATCACATGAGAGGGGGGCAGATTCTCCTGGACCGGTTCATCACATGAGAGGGGGGCAGATTCTCCTGGACCGGTTCATCACATGAGAGGGGGGCAGATTCTCCTGGACCGGTTCATCACATGAGAGGGGGACAGATTCTCCTGGACCGGTTCATCACATGAGAGGGGGGCAGATTCATCACATGACAGGGGGGCAGATTCTTTATAATGTAAACTACAAGAACACGGCACACAGCCGTTTCTCTTTAAATATCCCAGCATGCTATTTATAGGCTACCCATAAACCTTTATTTCCAGCTCCCACATGGCAGAAGCTGATAGGCCTTCTTATCTTTTCCTGTGAGGGGCACGCTCAGTGCGCTGCTTTGTTCTTCCAGTGAAATCGGTTTATTAACCAGTTCAGTGCCAGACTTCTCCCCCGGGCCGGGTCACTGCTGTGTTTGTGTGATTATCACTCCGCCATGAGACGCTGCACACAAATCTATTTTTTATATATATTATTTTTTATTTATTTTTTTGACACACAGCTTCCTTTTGGTGGTATTTAACCACTTGGCCTCTGGAAGATTTACCCCCCTCGATGACCAGGCCATTTTTTTGGTATTCGGCGCTGCGTTACATAGTAAGGTTGAATAAAGACACCAGTCCATCCAGTTCAACCTCAGTGAGTGTTGTACACCCCTGTGCCCCCCGCTACACCACTGTGCCGCCCGCTACACCCCTGTGCCCCCCGCTACACCACTGTGCCCCCCGCTACACCACTGTCCCTCCGCTACACCCCTGTGCCCCCCGCTACACCCCTGTGCCCCCCCTACACCACTGTTCTCCCCGCTACACCACTGTGCCCCCCGCTACACCCCTGTGCCCCCCCGCTACACCCCTGTGCCCCCCCGCTACACCCCTGTGCCCCCCGCTACACCACTGTGCCCCCCGCTACACCACTGTGCCCCCCGCTACACCCCTGTGCCCCCCCGCTACACCCCTGTGCCGCCCGCTACACCACTGTGCCGCCCGCTACACCACTGTTCTCCCCGCTACACCACTGTGCCCCCCGCTACACCCCTGTGCCCCCCGCTACACCCCTGTGCCCCCCGCTACACCCCTGTGCCGCCCGCTACACCCCTGTGCCGCCCGCTACACCACTGTGCCCCCCGCTACACCCCTGTGCCCCCCGCTACACCCCTGTGCCCCCCGCTACACCCCTGTGCCCCCCGCTACACCACTGTGCCGCCCGCTACACCCCTGTGCCCCCCGCTACACCACTGTGCCCCCCGCTACACCACTGTGCCCCCCGCTACACCACTGTGCCCCCCCTACACCACTGTTCTCCCCGCTACACCCCTGTGCCCCCCGCTACACCCCTGTGCCCCCCGCTACACCCCTGTGCCCCCCCGCTACACCCCTGTGCCCCCCGCTACACCACTGTGCCCCCCGCTACACCACTGTGCCCCCCGCTACACCCCTGTGCCCCCCCGCTACACCACTGTGCCGCCCGCTACACCACTGTGCCGCCCGCTACACCACTGTTCTCCCCGCTACACCACTGTGCCCCCCGCTACACCCCTGTGCCCCCCCGCTACACCCCTGTGCCCCCCGCTACACCACTGTGCCCCCCGCTACACCACTGTGCCCCCCGCTACACCCCTGTGCCCCCCCGCTACACCACTGTGCCGCCCGCTACACCACTGTGCCGCCCGCTACACCACTGTTCTCCCCGCTACACCACTGTGCCCCCCGCTACACCCCTGTGCCCCCCCGCTACACCCCTGTGCCCCCCGCTACACCCCTGTGCCCCCGCTACACCCCTGTGCCCCCCGCTACACCCCTGTGCCGCCCGCTACACCACTGTGCCGCCCGCTACACCCCTGTGCCCCCCGCTACACCCCTGTGCCCCCCCGCTACACCCCTGTGCCCCCCCGCTACACCACTGTGCCGCCCGCTACACCACTGTGCCGCCCGCTACACCACTGTGCCGCCCGCTACACCACTGTTCTCCCCCGCTACACCACTGTTCTCCCCCGCTACACCACTGTGCCGCCCGCTACACCACTGTGCCGCCCGCTACACCACTGTGCCCCCCGCTACACCCCTGTGCCCCCCGCTACACCCCTGTGCCGCCCGCTACACCCCTGTGCCCCCCGCTACACCACTGTGCCCCCCGCTACACCACTGTGCCGCCCGCTACACCCCTGTGCCGCCCGCTACACCACTGTGCCCCCCCTACACCACTGTTCTCCCCGCTACACCCCTGTGCCCCCCGCTACACCCCTGTGCCCCCCGCTACACCACTGTGCCCCCCGCTACACCACTGTGCCCCCCGCTACACCCCTGTGCCCCCCCGCTACACCACTGTGCCGCCCGCTACACCACTGTTCTCCCCGCTACACCACTGTGCCCCCCGCTACACCCCTGTGCCGCCCGCTACACCCCTGTGCCGCCCGCTACACCCCTGTGCCACCTTCATTCATTGTCCGGAACCTGGTCACCGGGAGACGCGCGCCCAGAAGCAAACCAGCAAAGTTTCTTTACATTGCAGAGCCTGTAGGTACAATTGGTCAAACACTTGCAGTCAGTGATCCTCCCTGTTTATAGGAGGTGATCGTCGGTGAACGATTATTATGGCGAGTGATCTGTACACCACAGGAACTCAATAACATGTTTTCATTTTCTGTGTGAAAAGTCCCCAAATCTTCCACAGGGAAATAACCTGATAACCATGATCTGCAGAAACTCCTTTATTTGGATTATCAGTTATACAGTGCCTTGCAAAAGTATTCACCCCCCTTGGCTTTTTACCTATTTTGTTACATTACAGCCTTTAGTTCAATGTTTTTTTAATCTGAATTCTATGTGATGATCAGAACACAATAGTCTAAGTTGGGGAAGTAAAATTAGAAAAATACATAAAACTATTTTTTAGAAATAAAAAAACTCATAATTGTCATGTGCGTATGTATTCACCCCCTTTGTTATGAAGACCATAAAAAGCTTCAGTTTAACCAATTACCTTCAGAAGTCCCATAATTAGTGAAATGATGTCCACCTGTGTGCAATCTAAGTGTCACATGACCTGTCATTACATAGACACACCCTTGTGAAAGGCCCCAGAGGCTGCAACATCTGAGCAAGAGGCACCACTAACCAAACACTGCCATGAAGACCAAGGAATTCTCCACACAAGGAAGGGACAATGTTATAGAGAAGTACAAGTCAGGGTTAGGTTATAAAAAAATATCCAAATCTTTGATGATCCCTAGGAGCCCCATCAAATCTATCATAACCAAATGGAAAGAACATGGCACAACAGCAAACCTGCCAAGAGACTGCCACACACCAAAACTCACAGACCGGGCAAGGAGGGCATTAATCAGAGAGGAGCACAGAGACCTAAGGTAACACTGGAGGAGCTGCAGAGTTCCACAGCAGAGACTGGAGTATCTGTACATAGGACCACAATAAGCCGTACGCTCCATAGAGTTGGGATTCATGGCGGAGTGGCCAGAAGAAAGACATTACTTTCACCAAAATACAAAATGGCACGTTCTGAGTTTGTGAAAAGTCATGTGGGAGACTCCCAAAATGTATGGAGGAAGGTGCTCTGGTCTCATGAGACTAAAATTCAACTTTTTGGCCATCAAAGAAAACGCTATGTCTGGTGCAAACCCAACACATCACAACACCCAAAGAACACCATCCCCACAGTGATACAAACCCAGCACATCACCCAAAGAACACCATCCCCACCGTGATACAAACCCAACACATCACCCAAAGAACACCATCCCCACCGTGATATAAACCCAACACATCACCCAAAGAACACCATCCCCACCGTGATACAAACCCAACACATCACCCAAAGAACACCATCCCCACTGTGATACAAACCCAATACATTACATCACATCACCCAAAGAACACCATCCCCACCGTGATACAAACCCAACACATCACCCAAAGAACACCATCCCCACCGTGATACAAACCCAACACATCACCCAAAGAACACCATCCCCACAGTGATACAAACCCAACACATCACCCAAAGAACACCATCCCCACCGTGATACAAACCCAACACATCACCCAAAGAACACCATCCCCACTGTGATACAAACCCAACACATCTCCCAAAGAACACCATCCCCACTGTGATACAAACCCAACACATCTCCCAAAGAACACCATCCCCACCGTGATACAAACCCAACACATCACCCAAAGAACACCATCCCCACCGTGATACAAACCCAACACATCACCCAAAGAACACCATCCCCACAGTGATACAAACCCAACACATCACCCAAAGAACACCATCCCCACCGTGATACAAACCCAACACATCACCCAAAGAACACCATCCCCACTGTGATACAAACCCAACACATCACCCAAAGAACACCATCCCCACCGTGATACAAACCCAACACATCACCCAAAGAACACCATCCCCACTGTGATACAAACCCAACACATCACCCAAAGAACATCATCCCCACTGTGATACAAACCCAACACATCACCCAAAGAACACCATCCCCACCGTGATACAAACCCAACACATCACCCAAAGAACACCATCCCCACTGTGATACAAACCCAACACATCACCCAAAGAACATCATCCCCACTGTGATACAAACCCAACACATCACCCAAAGAACACCATCCCCACCGTGATACAAACCCAACACATCACCCAAAGAACACCATCCCCACCGTGATACAAACCCAACACATCACCCAAAGAACACCATCCCCACCGTGATACAAACCCAACACATCACCCAAAGAACATCATCCCCACTGTGATACAAACCCAACACATCACCCAAAGAACACCATCCCCACCGTGATACAAACCCAACACATCACCCAAAGAACACCATCCCCACCGTTATACAAACCCAACACATCACCCAAAGAACACCATCCCCACCGTGATACAAACCCAACACATCACATCACCAAAAGAACACCATCCCCACCGTGATATAAACCCAACACATCACCCAAAGAACACCATCCCCACTGTGATACAAATCCAACACATCACCCAAAGAACACCATCCCCACCGTGATATAAACCCAACACATCACCCAAAGAACACCATCCCCACCGTGATATAAACCCAACACATCACCCAAAGAACACCATCCCCACCATGATACAACCCAACACATCACCCAAAGAACATCATCCCCACTGTGATACAAACCCAACACATCACCCAAAGAACATCATCCCCACTGTGATACAAACCCAACACATCACCCAAAGAACATCATCCCCACTGTGATACAAACCCAACACATCACCCAGAGAACACCATCCCCACCGTGATACAAACCCAACACATCACCCAAAGAACACCATCCCCGCTGTGATACAAACCCAACACATCACCCAAAGAACACCATCCCCACCGTGATACAAACCCAACACCATCCCCACTGTGATACAAACCCAACACATCACCCAAAGAACATCATCCCCACCGTGATACAAACCCAACACATCACATCACCCAAAGAACACCATCCCCACCGTGATACAAACCCAACACATCACCCAAAGAACTCCATCCCCACTGTGATACAAACCCAACACATCACCCAAAGAACACCATCCCCACCGTGATACAAACCCAGCACATCACCCAAAGAACACCATCTCCACCATGATACAAACCCAACACATCACCCAAAGAACACCATCCCCACCGTGATACAAACCCAACACATCACCCAAAGAACACCATCCCCACCGTGATACAAACCCAACACATCACCCAGAGAACACCATCCCCACCGTGATACAAACCCAGCACATCACCCAAAGAACACCATGTCCACCGTGATACAAGCCCAACACATCACCCAAAGAACACCATCCCCACCGTGATACAAACCCAACACATCACCCAAAGAACACCATCCCCACTGTGATACAAACCCAACACATCACCCAAAGAACACCATCCCCACCGTGATATAAACCCAACACCATCCCCACTGTGATACAAACCCAACACATCACCCAAAGAACACCATCCCCACAGTGATACAAACCCAACACATCACCCAAAGAACACCATCCCCACCGTGATACAAACCCAACACCATCCCCACTGTGATACAAACCCAACACATCACCCAAAGAACATCATCCCCACCGTGATACAAACCCAACACATCACATCACCCAAAGAACACCATCCCCACCGTGATACAAACCCAACACATCACCCAAAGAACTCCATCCCCACTGTGATACAAACCCAACACATCACCCAAAGAACACCATCCCCACCGTGATACAAACCCAGCACATCACCCAAAGAACACCATCTCCACCATGATACAAACCCAACACATCACCCAAAGAACACCATCCCCACCGTGATACAAACCCAACACATCACCCAAAGAACACCATCCCCACCGTGATACAAACCCAACACATCACCCAGAGAACACCATCCCCACCGTGATACAAACCCAGCACATCACCCAAAGAACACCATGTCCACCGTGATACAAGCCCAACACATCACCCAAAGAACACCATCCCCACCGTGAT
Source organism: Lithobates clamitans (assembly GCA_037952925.1). Taxonomy (NCBI): domain Eukaryota; kingdom Metazoa; phylum Chordata; class Amphibia; order Anura; family Ranidae; genus Lithobates; species Lithobates clamitans. The sequence continues at coordinate 12,056 of JBBGZY010003290.1, forward strand.
ACAAACCCAACACATCACCCAAAGAACACCATCCCCACTGTGATACAAACCCAACACATCACCCAAAGAACACCATCCCCACCGTGATATAAACCCAACACCATCCCCACTGTGATACAAACCCAACACATCACCCAAAGAACACCATCCCCACAGTGATACAAACCCAACACATCACCCAAAGAACACCATCCCCACTGTGATACAAACCCAACACATCACCCAAAGAACACCATCCCCACCGTGATATAAACCCAACACATCACCCAAAGAACACCATCCCCACTGTGATACAAACCCAACACATCACCCAAAGAACTCCATCCCCACCGTGATACAAACCCAACACATCACCCAAAGAACACCATCCCCACTGTGATACAAACCCAACACCATCCCCACTGTGATACAAACCCAACACATCACCCAAAGAACATCATCCCCACTGTGATACAAACCCAACACATCACCCAAAGAACACCATCCCCACCGTGATACAATCCCAACACATCACCCAAAGAACACCATCCCCACCGTGATACAAACCCAACACATCACCCAAAGAACACCATCCCCACCGTGATACAAACCCAACACATCACCCAAAGAACACCATCCCCACTGTGATACAAACCCAACACATCACCCAAAGAACACCATCCCCACTGTGATACAAATCCAACACATCACCCAAAGAACACCATCCCCACCGTGATATAAACCCAACACATCACCCAAAGAACATCATCCCCACCGTGATACAAACCCAACACATCACCCAAAGAACACCATCCCCACCGTGATATAAACCCAACACATCACCCAAAGAACACCATCCCCACCGTGATATAAACCCAACACATCACCCAAAGAACACCATCCCCACCGTGATACAAACCCAACACATCACCCAAAGAACATCATCCCCACCGTGATACAAACCCAACACATCACCCAAAGAACACCATCCCCACTGTGATACAAACCCAACACATCACCCAAAGAACACCATCCCCACGGTGATACAAACCCAACACATCACCCAAAGAACATCATCCCCACTGTGATACAAACCCAACACATCACCCAGAGAACACCATCCCCACCGTGATACAAACCCAACACATCACCCAAAGAACACCATCCCCACCGTGATACAAACCCAACACATCACCCAAAGAACACCATCCCCACTGTGATACAAATCCAACACATCACCCAAAGAACACCATCCCCACCGTGATATAAACCCAACACATCACCCAAAGAACATCATCCCCACTGTGATACAAACCCAACACATCACCCAGAGAACACCATCCCCACCGTGATACAAACCCAACACATCACCCAAAGAACACCATCCCCACCGTGATACAAACCCAACACATCACCCAAAGAACACCATCCCCACTGTGATACAAATCCAACACATCACCCAAAGAACACCATCCCCACCGTGATATAAACCCAACACATCACCCAAAGAACATCATCCCCACTGTGATACAAACCCAACACATCACCCAAAGAACATCATCCCCACCGTGATATAAACCCAACACATCACCCAAAGAACACCATCCCCACCGTGATATAAACCCAACACATCACCCAAAGAACACCATCCCCACCGTGATACAAACCCAACACATCACCCAAAGAACATCATCCCCACCGTGATACAAACCCAACACATCACCCAAAGAACACCATCCCCACTGTGATACAAACCCAACACATCACCCAAAGAACATCATCCCCACTGTGATACAAACCCAACACATCACCCAGAGAACACCATCCCCACCGTGATACAAACCCAACACATCACCCAAAGAACACCATCCCCACTGTGATACAAACCCAACACATCACCCAAAGAACACCATCCCCACTGTGATACAAACCCAACACCATCCCCACCGTGATACAAACCCAACACATCACCCAAAGAACACCATTCCCACCGTGATACAAACCCAACACATCACCCAAAGAACATCATCCCCACTGTGATACAAACCCAACACATCACCCAAAGAACTCCATCCCCACTGTGATACATGGGGGTGGCAGCATCATGCTGTGGGGATGTTTTTCAGCAGTCAGGACTGGGAACCTGGTCAGAGTTGAGGGAAAGATGGATGGTGCTAAATACAAGGATATTCTTGAGCAGAACCTGTAGCACTCTGTGTGTGATTTGAGGCTAGGACGGAGGTTCACCTTCCAGCAGGACAATGACCCCAAACACACTGCTAAAGCAACACTTGAGTGGTTTAAGGGGAAACATGGAAATGTGTTGGAATGGCCTAGTCAAAGCCCAGACCTCAATCCAATAGAAAATCTGTGGTCAGACTTAAAGATTGCTGTTCACAAGCGCAAACCATCCAACTTGAAGGATCTGGAGCCGTTTTGCAAGGAGGAGGAATGGGAAATAATCCCAGTGGTGAGATGTGGCACCTCATAGAGACTTACCCAAAGCGACTCGGAGCTGTGATAGGTGTCTCTACAAAGTATTGACTTTAGGGGGGTGAATAGTTATGCACATTGACTTTTTCCACGTATGGTCTGAGCATTGACAGGCTGACCCCCCCACCCCTACAACCTCTGCAGCAATGCTGGCAGCACTCATACGCAGGGCTGGGAAAAAAATCGATTCAAAATTTAAGCAAATCGATTTTTTTAGATTTTTCTTTTTCACCGCGTCGGTCCCGAGGCGCTGCAGGCATGAGTTTTTAGGCGAAGCCGCGGCTTCGGCCTAGTCCGCTAGGCCAGACGCCGCGGACTAGGCCGAAGCCGCGGCCTCGCCTAAAAGCTCATGCCTGCAGCTCCTCAGGACCGGCACGGTTTCCAAAAAAAAAAAAAAACTCGATTTGAATCGTGAATCGAGTTTTTTTTTTTTAAGAGAATCTCCCAGCCCTACTCATACGTCTATTTCCCAAAGACAACCTCTGGATATGACGCTGATCACGTGACCTCAACTTCTTTGGTGGACCATGGCGAGGCCTGTTCTGAGGGGAACCTGTCCTGTTATACCGCTGTATGGTCTCTGGTCTCTATCACACACACATATCACACACACATATCACACACACATATCACACACACATATCACACACACATATCACACATATCACACACACATATCACACACACATATCACACACACATATCACACACACATATCACACATATCACACACACATATCACACACACATATCACACATATCACACATATCACACACACATATCACACACACATATCACACACACATATCACACACACATATCACACACACATATCACACACACATATCTCACTTATCACACACACATATCACACACACATATCACACATATCACACATATCACACACACATATCACACATATCACACACACATATCACACACACATATCACACACATATCACACACACACATCACACACACACATCACACACACATATCACACACACATATCACACACACACATCACACACACACATCACACACACATATCACACACACATATCACACACACATATCACACATATCACACATATCACACACACACATCACACACACACATCACACACACATATCACACACACACATCACACACACACATCACACACACATATCACACACACATATCACACACACATATCACACATATCACACATATCACACACACACATCACACACACACATCACACACACACATCACACACACATATCACACACACATATCACACACACATATCACACACACACATCACACACACACATCACACACACATATCACACACATATCACACACACATATCACACACATCACACACACACATAGCACACATATCACACACACATATCACACACACATATCACACACACATATCACACACACACATCACACACACACATCACACACACACATCACACACATATCACACACACACATCACACACATCACACACACATATCACACACACACATCACACACACACATCACACACATATCACACACACACATCACACACATATCACACACACACATCACACATATCACACACACACATCACACACACACATCACACACACACATCACACACATATCACACACACACATCACACACACACATCACACACACACATCACACACATATCACACACACATCACACACATATCACACACACATATCACACATATCACACACACATATCACACATATCACACACACATATCACACATATCACACACACATATCACACATATCACACACACATATCACACACACATATCACACACACATCACACACACATATCACACACATCACACACACACATATCACACATATCACACACACATATCACACACACACTGCCATCAGGGCACATGGGAATTGATAGTGTAGCTGAGCTGCTGTCACTGATCTCCGGTCTCCGGTCACTGGTCTCCGGTCTCCGGTCACATTCTCTGGTCTCCGGTCACGGTCTCTGGTCTCCGGTCACGGTCTCCGGTCACGGTCTCCGGTTTCCGTTCACGGTCTCCGGTCACGGTCTCTGGTCACTGTCTCCGGTCTCCGGTCACTGGTCTCCGGTCACGGTCTCCGGTCACGGTCTCCGGTCACGGTCTCCGGTCACGGTCTCCGGTCACGGTCTCCGGTCACGGTCTCCGGTCACGGTCTCCGGTCACTGGTCTCCGGTCACGGTCTCCGGTCTCCGGTCTCCGGTCTCCGGTCACGGTCTCCGGTCACGGTCTCCGGTCACGGTCTCCGGTTTCCGTTCACGGTCACCGGTCTCCGGTCTCTGGTCTCCGGTCTCTGGTCTCCGGTCTCTGGTCACGGTCTCCGGTTTCCGTTCACGGTCTCTGGTCTCCGGTCTCCGGTCTCTGGTCACCGGTCTCCGGTCACGGTCTCTGGTCTCTGGTCGCCGGTCTCTGGTCTCTGGTCACCGGTCACCGGTCTCTGGTCACCGGTCACCGGTCTCTGGTCACCAGTCACCGGTCTCTGGTCACCAGTCACCGGTCACCGGTCTCTGGTCACCGGTCACCGGTCTCTGGTCACCAGTCACCGGTCTCTGGTCACCAGTCACCGGTCTCTGGTCTCTGGTCACCGGTCTCTGGTCTCCGGTCACTCTATCCTCTGACTGGTCCCTAGGAGGAGGCGGCACTCTGTATGACAGCTGTCAGTGTGCTCTATCCTCTGACTGGTCCCTAGGAGGAGGCGGCACCCTGTATGACAGCTGTCAGTGTGCTCTATCCTCTGGTCCCTAGGAGGAGGCGGCACTCTGTATGACAGCTGTCAGTGTGCTCTATCCTCTGACTGGTCCCTAGGAGGAGGCGGCACTCTGTATGACAGCTGTCAGTGTGCTCTATCCTCTGACTGGTCCCTAGGAGGAGGCGGCACTCTGTATGACAGCTGTCAGTGTGCTCTATCCTCTGACTGGTCCCTAGGAGGAGGCGGCACTCTGTATGACAGCTGTCAGTGTGCTCTATCCTCTGACTGGTCCCTAGGAGGAGACGGCACTCTGTATGACAGCTGTCAGTGTGCTCTATCCTCTGACTGGTCCCTAGGAGGAGGCGGCACTCTGTATGACAGCTGTCAGTGTGCTCTATCCTCTGACTGGTCCCTAGGAGGAGGCGGCACCCTGTATGACAGCTGTCAGTGTGCTCTATCCTCTGGTCCCTAGGAGGAGGCGGCACCCTGTATGACAGCTGTCAGTGTGCTCTATCCTCTGACTGGTCCCTAGGAGGAGGCGGCACTCTGTATGACAGCTGTCAGTGTGCTCTATCCTCTGACTGGTCCCTAGGAGGAGGCGGCACTCTGTATGACAGCTGTCAGTGTGCTCTATCCTCTGACTGGTCCCTAGGAGGAGGCGGCACTCTGTATGACAGCTGTCAGTGTGCTCTATCCTCTGACTGGTACCTAGGAGGAGGCGGCACCCTGTATGACAGCTGTCAGTGTGCTCTATCCTCTGGTCCCTAGGAGGAGGCGGCACCCTGTATGACAGCTGTCAGTGTGCTCTATCCTCTGGTCCCTAGGAGGAGGCGGCACTCTGTATGACAGCTGTCAGTGTGCTCTATCCTCTGACTGGTACCTAGGAGGAGGCGGCACTCTGTATGACAGCCGTCAGTGTGCTCTATCCTCTGACTGGTCCCTAGGAGGAGGCGGCACTCTGTATGACAGCTGTCAGTGTGCTCTATCCTCTGACTGGTCCCTAGGAGGAGGCGGCACCCTGTATGACAGCTGTCAGTGTGCTCTATCCTCTGACTGGTCCCTAGGAGGAGGGGGCACTCTGTATGACAGCTGTCAGTGTGCTCTATCCTCTGACTGGTCCCTAGGAGGAGGGGGCACTCTGTATGACAGCTGTCAGTGTGCTCTATCCTCTGACTGGTCCCTAGGAGGAGGCGGCACTCTGTATGACAGCTGTCAGTGTGCTCTATCCTCTGACTGGTCCCTAGGAGGAGGGGGCACTCTGTATGACAGCTGTCAGTGTGCTCTATCCTCTGGTCCCTAGGAGGAGGCGGCACTCTGTATGACAGCTGTCAGTGTGCTCTATCCTCTGACTGGTCCCTAGGAGGAGGCGGCACTCTGTATGACAGCTGTCAGTGTGCTCTATCCTCTGGTCCCTAGGAGGAGGCGGCACCCTGTATGACAGCTGTCAGTGTGCTCTATCCTCTGACTGGTCCCTAGGAGGAGGGGGCACTCTGTATGACAGCTGTCAGTGTGCTCTATCCTCTGACTGGTCCCTAGGAGGAGGCGGCACTCTGTATGACAGCTGTCAGTGTGCTCTATCCTCTGACTGGTCCCTAGGAGGAGGCGGCACTCTGTATGACAGCTGTCAGTGTGCTCTATCCTCTGACTGGTCCCTAGGAGGAGGCGGCACTCTGTATGACAGCTGTCAGTGTGCTCTATCCTCTGGTCCCTAGGAGGAGGCGGCACTCTGTATGACAGCTGTCAGTGTGCTCTATCCTCTGACTGGTCCCTAGGAGGAGGCGGCACTCTGTATGACAGCTGTCAGTGTGCTCTATCCTCTGACTGGTCCCTAGGAGGAGGCGGCACTCTGTATGACAGCTGTCAGTGTGCTCTATCCTCTGACTGGTCCCTAGGAGGAGGCGGCACCCTGTATGACAGCTGTCAGTGTGCTCTATCCTCTGACTGGTCCCTAGGAGGAGGCGGCACCCTGTATGACAGCTGTCGGTGTGCTCTATCCTCTGACTGGTCCCTAGGAGGAGGCGGCACTCTGTATGACAGCTGTCAGTGTGCTCTATCCTCTGACTGGTCCCTAGGAGGAGACAGCACTCTGTATGACAGCTGTCAGTGTGCTCTATCCTCTGACTGGTCCCTAGGAGGAGGGGGCACCCTGTATGACAGCTGTCAGTGTGCTCTATCCTCTGACTGGTACCTAGGAGGAGGCGGCACCCTGTATGACAGCTGTCAGTGTGCTCTATCCTCTGACTGGTACCTAGGAGGAGGCGGCACCCTGTATGACAGCTGTCAGTGTGCTCTATCCTCTGACTGGTACCTAGGAGGAGGCGGCACTCTGTATGACAGCTGTCAGTGTGCTCTATCCTCTGACTGGTCCCTAGGAGGAGGGGGCACTCTGTATGACAGCTGTCAGTGTGCTCTATCCTCTGACTGGTACCTAGGAGGAGGCGGCACCCTGTATGACAGCTGTCAGTGTGCTCTATCCTCTGACTGGTCCCTAGGAGGAGGCGGCACCCTGTATGACAGCTGTCAGTGTGCTCTATCCTCTGGTCCCTAGGAGGAGGCGGCACCCTGTATGACAGCTGTCAGTGTGCTCTATCCTCTGACTGGTACCTAGGAGGAGGCGGCACCCTGTATGACAGCTGTCAGTGTGCTCTATCCTCTGACTGGTACCTAGGAGGAGGCGGCACCCTGTATGACAGCTGTCAGTGTGCTCTATCCTCTGACTGGTCCCTTGGAGGAGGCGGCACTCTGTATGACAGCTGTCAGTGTGCTCTATCCTCTGGTCCCTAGGAGGAGGCGGCACCCTGTATGACAGCTGTCAGTGTGCTCTATCCTCTGGTCCCTAGGAGGAGGCGGCACTCTGTATGACAGCTGTCAGTGTGCTCTATCCTCTGACTGGTACCTAGGAGGAGGCGGCACCCTGTATGACAGCTGTCAGTGTGCTCTATCCTCTGACTGGTCCCTAGGAGGAGGCGGCACTCTGTATGACAGCTGTCAGTGTGCTCTATCCTCTGACTGGTCCCTAGGAGGAGGCGGCACTCTGTATGACAGCTGTCAGTGTGCTCTATCCTCTGGTCCCTAGGAGGAGACGGCACTCTGTATGACAGCTGTCAGTGTGCTCTATCCTCTGGTCCCTAGGAGGAGGCGGCACCCTGTATGACAGCTGTCAGTGTGCTCTATCCTCTGACTGGTCCCTAGGAGGAGGCGGCACTCTGTATGACAGCTGTCAGTGTGCTCTATCCTCTGACTGGTCCCTAGGAGGAGGCGGCACTCTGTATGACAGCTGTCAGTGTGCTCTATCCTCTGACTGGTCCCTAGGAGGAGGCAGCACCCTGTATGACAGCTGTCAGTGTGCTCTATCCTCTGACTGGTCCCTAGGAGGAGGCGGCACTCTGTATGACAGCTGTCAGTGTGCTCTATCCTCTGACTGGTACCTAGGAGGAGGCGGCACCCTGTATGACAGCTGTCAGTGTGCTCTATCCTCTGACTGGTCCCTAGGAGGAGGCGGCACTCTGTATGACAGCTGTCAGTGTGCTCTATCCTCTGACTGGTCCCTAGGAGGAGGCGGCACTCTGTATGACAGCTGTCAGTGTGCTCTATCCTCTGACTGGTACCTAGGAGGAGGCGGCACTCTGTATGACAGCTGTCAGTGTGCTCTATCCTCTGACTGGTCCCTAGGAGGAGGCGGCACTCTGTATGACAGCTGTCAGTGTGCTCTATCCTCTGACTGGTCCCTATGAGGAGGGGGCACTCTGTATGACAGCTGTCAGTGTGCTCTATCCTCTGACTGGTCCCTAGGAGGAGGCGGCACTCTGTATGACAGCTGTCAGTGTGCTCTATCCTCTGACTGGTCCCTAGGAGGAGGCGGCACCCTGTATGACAGCTGTCAGTGTGCTCTATCCTCTGACTGGTCCCTAGGAGGAGGCGGCACTCTGTATGACAGCTGTCAGTGTGCTCTATCCTCTGGTCCCTAGGAGGAGGCGGCACTCTGTATGACAGCTGTCAGTGTGCTCTATCCTCTGACTGGTCCCTAGGAGGAGGCGGCACTCTGTATGACAGCTGTCAGTGTGCTCTATCCTCTGGTCCCTAGGAGGAGGCGGCACCCTGTATGACAGCTGTCAGTGTGCTCTATCCTCTGACTGGTCCCTAGGAGGAGGCGGCACTCTGTATGACAGCTGTCAGTGTGCTCTATCCTCTGGTCCCTAGGAGGAGGCGGCACCCTGTATGACAGCTGTCAGTGTGCTCTATCCTCTGACTGGTCCCTAGGAGGAGGCGGCACTCTGTATGACAGCTGTCAGTGTGCTCTATCCTCTGGTCCCTAGGAGGAGACGGCACTCTGTATGACAGCTGTCAGTGTGCTCTATCCTCTGACTGGTCCCTAGGAGGAGGCAGCACTCTGTATGACAGCTGTCAGTGTGCTCTATCCTCTGACTGGTACCTAGGAGGAGGCGGCACTCTGTATGACAGCTGTCAGTGTGCTCTATCCTCTGACTGGTCCCTAGGAGGAGACGGCACCCTGTATGACAGCTGTCAGTGTGCTCTATCCTCTGGTCCCTAGGAGGAGGCGGCACTCTGTATGACAGCTGTCAGTGTGCTCTATCCTCTGACTGGTCCCTAGGAGGAGGGGGCACCCTGTATGACAGCTGTCAGTGTGCTCTATCCTCTGACTGGTCCCTAGGAGGAGGCGGCACTCTGTATGACAGCTGTCAGTGTGCTCTATCCTCTGACTGGTCCCTAGGAGGAGGCGGCACTCTGTATGACAGCTGTCAGTGTGCTCTATCCTCTGACTGGTCCCTAGGAGGAGGCGGCACTCTGTATGACAGCTGTCAGTGTGCTCTATCCTCTGACTGGTCCCTAGGAGGAGGCGGCACTCTGTATGACAGCTGTCAGTGTGCTCTATCCTCTGACTGGTACCTAGGAGGAGGCGGCACCCTGTATGACAGCTGTCAGTGTGCTCTATCCTCTGACTGGTCCCTAGGAGGAGGCGGCACCCTGTATGACAGCTGTCAGTGTGCTCTATCCTCTGACTGGTCCCTAGGAGGAGACGGCACTCTGTATGACAGCTGTCAGTGTGCTCTATCCTCTGACTGGTCCCTAGGAGGAGGCGGCACTCTGTATGACAGCTGTCAGTGTGCTCTATCCTCTGACTGGTACCTAGGAGGAGGCGGCACCCTGTATGACAGCTGTCAGTGTGCTCTATCCTCTGACTGGTCCCTAGGAGGAGGCGGCACTCTGTATGACAGCTGTCAGTGTGCTCTATCCTCTGGTCCCTAGGAGGAGGCGGCACTCTGTATGACAGCTGTCAGTATGCTCTATCCTCTGACTGGTACCTAGGAGGAGGCGGCACTCTGTATGACAGCTGTCAGTGTGCTCTATCCTCTGACTGGTACCTAGGAGGAGGCGGCACCCTGTATGACAGCTGTCAGTGTGCTCTATCCTCTGACTGGTCCCTAGGAGGAGGCGGCACCCTGTATGACAGCTGTCAGTGTGCTCTATCCTCTGACTGGTCCCTAGGAGGAGGCGGCACTCTGTATGACAGCTGTCAGTGTGCTCTATCCTCTGACTGGTCCCTAGGAGGAGGCGGCACTCTGTATGACAGCTGTCAGTGTGCTCTATCCTCTGGCTGGTCCCTAGGAGGAGGCAGCACCCTGTATGACAGCTGTCAGTGTGCTCTATCCTCTGGTCCCTAGGAGGAGGCGGCACTCTGTATGACAGCTGTCAGTGTGCTCTATCCTCTGGTCCCTAGGAGGAGGCGGCACTCTGTATGACAGCTGTCAGTGTGCTCTATCCTCTGACTGGTCCCTAGGAGGAGGCGGCACCCTGTATGACAGCTGTCAGTGTGCTCTATCCTCTTGTCCCTAGGAGGAGGCGGCACCCTGTATGACAGCTGTCAGTGTGCTCTATCCTCTGGTCCCTAGGAGGAGGCGGCACTCTGTATGACAGCTGTCAGTGTGCTCTATCCTCTGACTGGTCCCTAGGAGGAGGCGGCACTCTGTATGACAGCTGTCAGTGTGCTCTATCCTCTGACTGGTCCCTAGGAGGAGACGGCACCCTGTATGACAGCTGTCAGTGTGCTCTATCCTCTGACTGGTCCCTAGGGGGAGGCGGCACTCTGTATGACAGCTGTCAGTGTGCTCTATCCTCTGGCTGGTCCCTAGGAGGAGGCGGCACTCTGTATGACAGCTGTCAGTGTGCTCTATCCTCTGACTGGTCCCTATGAGGAGGGGGCACTCTGTATGACAGCTGTCAGTGTGCTCTATCCTCTGACTGGTCCCTAGGAGGAGGCGGCACTCTGTATGACAGCTGTCAGTGTGCTCTATCCTCTGACTGGTCCCTAGGAGGAGGCGGCACCCTGTATGACAGCTGTCAGTGTGCTCTATCCTCTGACTGGTCCCTAGGAGGAGGGGGCACCCTGTATGACAGCTGTCAGTGTGCTCTATCCTCTGACTGGTCCCTAGGAGGAGGCGGCACTCTGTATGACAGCTGTCAGTGTGCTCTATCCTCTGACTGGTCCCTAGGAGGAGGCGGCACCCTGTATGACAGCTGTCAGTGTGCTCTATCCTCTGGTCCCTAGGAGGAGGCGGCACTCTGTATGACAGCTGTCAGTGTGCTCTATCCTCTGGTCCCTAGGAGGAGGCGGCACCCTGTATGACAGCTGTCAGTGTGCTCTATCCTCTGACTGGTCCCTAGGAGGAGGGGGCACCCTGTATGACAGCTGTCAGTGTGCTCTATCCTCTGACTGGTCCCTAGGAGGAGGCGGCACCCTGTATGACAGCTGTCAGTGTGCTCTATCCTCTGGTCCCTAGGAGGAGGCGGCACCCTGTATGACAGCTGTCAGTGTGCTCTATCCTCTGACTGGTCCCTAGGAGGAGGCGGCACTCTGTATGACAGCTGTCAGTGTGCTCTATCCTCTGACTGGTCCCTAGGAGGAGGCGGCACTCTGTATGACAGCTGTCAGTGTGCTCTATCCTCTGACTGGTTCCTAGGAGGAGGCGGCACTCTGTATGACAGCTGTCAGTGTGCTCTATCCTCTGACTGGTCCCTAGGAGGAGGCGGGACTCTGTATGACAGCTGTCAGTGTGCTCTATCCTCTGACTGGTACCTAGGAGGAGGCGGCACTCTGTATGACAGCTGTCAGTGTGCTCTATCCTCTGACTGGTCCCTAGGAGGAGGCGGCACTCTGTATGACAGCTGTCAGTGTGCTCTATCCTCTGACTGGTCCCTAGGAGGAGGCGGCACCCTGTATGACAGCTGTCAGTGTGCTCTATCCTCTGACTGGTCCCTAGGAGGAGGCGGCACCCTGTATGACAGCTGTCAGTGTGCTCTATCCTCTGACTGGTCCCTAGGAGGAGGCGGCACTCTGTATGACAGCTGTCAGTGTGCTCTATCCTCTGGCTGGTCCCTAGGAGGAGGCGGCACTCTGTATGACAGCTGTCAGTGTGCTCTATCCTCTGGCTGGTCCCTAGGAGGAGGCGGCACTCTGTATGACAGCTGTCAGTGTGCTCTATCCTCTGACTGGTCCCTAGGAGGAGGCGGCACCCTGTATGACAGCTGTCAGTGTGCTCTATCCTCTGACTGGTACCTAGGAGGAGGCGGCACTCTGTATGACAGCTGTCAGTGTGCTCTATCCTCTGACTGGTCCCTAGGAGGAGGCGGCACTCTGTATGACAGCTGTCAGTGTGCTCTATCCTCTGACTGGTCCCTAGGAGGAGGCGGCACTCTGTATGACAGCTGTCAGTGTGCTCTATCCTCTGGCTGGTCCCTAGGAGGAGGCGGCACTCTGTATGACAGCTGTCAGTGTGCTCTATCCTCTGACTGGTCCCTAGGAGGAGGCGGCACTCTGTATGACAGCTGTCAGTGTGCTCTATCCTCTGACTGGTCCCTAGGAGGAGACGGCACTCTGTATGACAGCTGTCAGTGTGCTCTATCCTCTGACTGGTCCCTAGGAGGAGGCGGCACTCTGTATGACAGCTGTCAGTGTGCTCTATCCTCTGGTCCCTAGGAGGAGGCGGCACCCTGTATGACAGCTGTCAGTGTGCTCTATCCTCTGACTGGTCCCTAGGAGGAGGCGGCACTCTGTATGACAGCTGTCAGTGTGCTCTATCCTCTGACTGGTCCCTAGGAGGAGGCGGCACTCTGTATGACAGCTGTCAGTGTGCTCTATCCTCTGACTGGTCCCTAGGAGGAGGCGGCACTCTGTATGACAGCTGTCAGTGTGCTCTATCCTCTGACTGGTCCCTAGGAGGAGGCGGCACTCTGTATGACAGCTGTCAGTGTGCTCTATCCTCTGGTCCCTAGGAGGAGGCGGCACCCTGTATGACAGCTGTCAGTGTGCTCTATCCTCTGGTCCCTAGGAGGAGGCGGCACTCTGTATGACAGCTGTCAGTGTGCTCTATCCTCTGACTGGTCCCTAGGAGGAGGCGGCACTCTGTATGACAGCTGTCAGTGTGCTCTATCCTCTGACTGGTCCCTAGGAGGAGGCGGCACTCTGTATGACAGCTGTCAGTGTGCTCTATCCTCTGACTGGTCCCTAGGAGGAGGCGGCACTCTGTATGACAGCTGTCAGTGTGCTCTATCCTCTGACTGGTCCCTAGGAGGAGGCGGCACTCTGTATGACAGCTGTCAGTGTGCTCTATCCTCTGACTGGTCCCTAGGAGGAGGCGGCACCCTGTATGACAGCTGTCAGTGTGCTCTATCCTCTGACTGGTCCCTAGGAGGAGGCGGCACTCTGTATGACAGCTGTCAGTGTGCTCTATCCTCTGACTGGTCCCTAGGAGGAGGCGGCACTCTGTATGACAGCTGTCAGTGTGCTCTATCCTCTGGTACCTAGGAGGAGGCAGCACTCTGTATGACAGCTGTCAGTGTGCTCTATCCTCTGACTGGTCCCTAGGAGGAGGCGGCACTCTGTATGACAGCTGTCAGTGTGCTCTATCCTCTGACTGGTCCCTAGGAGGAGGCGGCACCCTGTATGACAGCTGTCAGTGTGCTCTATCCTCTGGTCCCTAGGAGGAGGCGGCACTCTGTATGACAGCTGTCAGTGTGCTCTATCCTCTGACTGGTCCCTAGGAGGAGGCGGCACCCTGTATGACAGCTGTCAGTGTGCTCTATCCTCTGACTGGTCCCTAGGAGGAGGCGGCACTCTGTATGACAGCTGTCAGTGTGCTCTATCCTCTGACTGGTACCTAGGAGGAGGCGGCACTCTGTATGACAGCTGTCAGTGTGCTCTATCCTCTGACTGGTCCCTAGGAGGAGGCGGCACTCTGTATGACAGCTGTCAGTGTGCTCTATCCTCTGACTGGTCCCTAGGAGGAGGCGGCACTCTGTATGACAGCTGTCAGTGTGCTCTATCCTCTGACTGGTCCCTAGGAGGAGGCGGCACCCTGTATGACAGCTGTCAGTGTGCTCTATCCTCTGACTGGTCCCTAGGAGGAGGGGGCACTCTGTATGACAGCTGTCAGTGTGCTCTATCCTCTGGTCCCTAGGAGGAGGGGGCACTCTGTATGACAGCTGTCAGTGTGCTCTATCCTCTGACTGGTACCTAGGAGGAGGCGGCACCCTGTATGACAGCTGTCAGTGTGCTCTATCCTCTGACTGGTCCCTAGGAGGAGGGGGCACTCTGTATGACAGCTGTCAGTGTGCTCTATCCTCTGGTCCCTAGGAGGAGGTGGCACTCTGTATGACAGCTGTCAGTGTGCTCTATCCTCTGGTCCCTAGGAGGAGGCGGCACTCTGTATGACAGCTGTCAGTGTGCTCTATCCTCTGGTCCCTAGGAGGAGGCGGCACCCTGTATGACAGCTGTCAGTGTGCTCTATCCTTAGACCGTGTGATCTGGCAGGGAGGAGAAGGAACATGGGGTTTAGAAGCGGGTTTGTTCGGTCTCGTAGCCGGCAATAAATTAGGACATAATCTACTGGGTGCTGTATTCGTGTAGTCTTCTTTTGGCTTCCTGGCTGCTCTGGTTTCTGTGGCCACACTGGTCGGCTCTGGTTTCTGTGGCCACACTGGTCGGCTCTGGTTTCTTTGGCCACACTGGTCGGCTCTGGTTTCTGTGGCCACACTGGTCGGCTCTGGTTTCTGTGGCCACACTGGTCGGCTCTGGTTTCTGTGGCCACACTGGTCGGCTCTGGTTTCTGTGGCCACACTGGTCGGCTCTGGTTTCTGTGGCCACACTGGTCGGCTCTGCTTTCTGTGGCCACACTGGTCGGCTCTGGTTTCTGTGGCCACACTGGTCGGCTCTGCTTTCTGTGGCCACACTGGTCGGCTCTGCTTTCTGTGGCCACACTGGTCGGCTCTGGTTTCTGTGGCCACACTGGTCTGCTCTGCTTTCTGTGGCCACACTGGTCGGCTCTGCTTTCTGTGGCCACACTGGTCGGCTCTGGTTTCTGTGGCCACACTGGTCGGCTCTGCTTTCTGTGGCCACACTGGTCGGCTCTGCTTTCTGTGGCCACACTGGTCGGCTCTGGTTTCTGTGGCCACACTGGTCGGCTCTGGTTTCTGTGGCCACACTGGTCGGCTCTGGTTTCTGTGGCCACACTGGTCGGCTCTGGTTTCTGTGGCCACACTGGTCGGCTCTGGTTTCTTTGGCCACACTGGTCGGCTCTGGTTTCTTTGGCCACACTGGTCGGCTCTGGTTTCTGTGGCCACACTGGCCGGCTCTGGTTTTTGTGGCCACACTGGTCGGCTCTGCTTTCTGTGGCCCTGTTCCATTATTTCCAGCTATCTGTGAGGACTGGAAAATCGGGACCTGACTAAGGACTCGTGCACGCAGAACGTTTTTACAGCTGCTGTTCAGGGGGGTCTGAGGTTTTTATTTCTTTTACTGCATCTAAACGCCCCTCCATGTTCTCCTTGTGTCTCCATGGTCTTCCGTGTCTCCATGGTCTTCCGTGTCTCCATGGTCTGCCGTGTCTCCATGGTCTTCCGTGTCTCCATGGTCTGCCGTGTCTCCATGGTCTTCCGTGTCTCCATGGTCTGCCGTGTCTCCATGGTCTTCCGTGTCTCCATGGTCTCCTTGTGTCTCCATGGTCTCCTTGTGTCTCCATGGTCTCCTTGTGTTTCCATGGTCTCCTTGTGTTTCCATGGTCTGCCGTGTCTCCATGGTCTGCCGTGTCTCCATGGTCTGCCGTGTCTCCATGGTCTGCCGTGTCTCCATGGTCTGCCGTGTCTCCATGGTCTGCCGTGTCTCCATGGTCTGCCGTGTCTCCATGGTCTCCTTGTGTCTCCATGGTCTCCTTGTGTTTCCATGGTCTGCCGTGTCTCCATGGTCTGCCGTGTCTCCATGGTCTGCCGTGTCTCCATGGTCTGCCGTGTCTCCATGGTCTGCCGTGTCTCCATGGTCTGCCGTGTCTCCATGGTCTGCCGTGTCTCCATGGTCTCCTTGTGTCTCCATGGTCTCCTTGTGTTTCCATGGTCTGCCGTGTCTCCATGGTCTGCCGTGTCTCCATGGTCTGCCGTGTCTCCATGGTCTGCCGTGTCTCCATGGTCTGCCGTGTCTCCATGGTCTGCCGTGTCTCCATGGTCTCCATGCACACACAAACTTTCAGAGGCATTTAGGGGCAGTAGAAACGGACAGCCTGTCTCTGAGCAGAGTCTGTTGAGCTGTAAAAAGGCAAAATGCCAAATAACGCTGCTAATTGCTGAAACGATCATTTAGCCGTGTTTGGCGTTTTTAGTGAAAAAAACACCAAAAAATGGCGAACCTCAAAAAAGCGCCCATAAATGCTATTCAGAAATGGCTAACAGCGCATTTTTAACACTGCTTTTTTCTGGCAGCAGCGCTGGTGTTTTTTAAATGCTTTGTGTGCATGTGGCTTAAAACCTGACTGCTCCGGTCGGGGGCAGCTGTACTGCCCCCCCCCCCCCCCGGCAGAACACTCCGATGAGCGCTGTCTGCCATTGGCTGAGAGCGCTGATTGTGAGTCGGTCGGCTGCTGGTTTCCCAGCATGCACATCGGACAGAAGCCGGCGAGACCGACACACATGGGCAGAATGTCGGTTGGTATATTTTGTCTCTCGACATTCTGCCCATGTGTACGGGGCTTGAGCACTGTTGACCGTTTTTGTGTCGGCTCCTATCCACACCGTGATGATTGGGACCTGATAGGTCAGGCTTGCAGTCAAGTGGTCACCATGACAGCCAATCACACGATCAGGAACCCCATAAGACGCCTCCGGTGTTTAAAACTCTTAAAGTGATACTAACCACACACTATAATGTACATCCTCGCTGCGCTCTCTGTATATGGATGATCGCACTGGAATTAATTTAAGAAAAACTTTCAAGTCTTTTTCCTATTGGATCTCCAGCTGTCACATGACCCGGCTCTCTCCCAGCCTGTCTGCACAGAAACCTAAGTAGGAGGAGCTTCTAGTCCTCTGCTGCTGATCACATGATCAACATAAAAACAGCCATTTGAATACAGAGTAAAAATAAATAATATCAATAAACTGTTCAAACCTCCTCATGCCCAGACTATAGCCGAAAGACCGCTACAGAGCCGGCCTAACATTGCCGGGAGGGCGTCCGTGTACATCCTCCAGAGCATGCACCGCCACCAGTGCCGCCTATCGGTGCCCACCAGTGCCGCCCACCAGTGCCGCCCACCAGTGCCGCCTATCGGTGCCCACCAGTGCCGCCTATCGGTGCCCACCAGTGCCGCCTATCGGTGCCCACCAGTGCCGCCTATCGGTGCCCACCAGTGCCGCCCACCAGTGCCCACCAGTGCCGCCCACCAGTGCCGCCCACCAGTGCCGCCCACCAGTGCCGCCTATCGGTGCCCACCAGTAACCCCCTACAGTGTCGCCTATCGGTGCCCACCAGTGCCGCCTATCGGTGCCCACCAGTAACCCCCTACAGTGTCGCCTATCGGTGCCCACCAGTGCCGCCTATCGGTGCCCACCAGTGCCGCCTATCGGTGCCCACCAGTGCTGCCTATCGGTGCCCACCAGTGCCGCCTACCAGTGCCGCCTATCGGTGCCCACCAGTGCCGCCCACCAGTGCCGCCTATCGGTGCCCACCAGTAACCCCCTACAGTGTCGCCTATCGGTGCCCACCAGTGCCGCCTATCGGTGCCCACCAGTAACCCCCTACAGTGCCGCCTATCGGTGCCCACCAGTGCCGCCTATCGGTGCCCACCAGTGCCGCCTATCGGTGCCCACCAGTGCCGCCTATCGGTGCCCACCAGTGCCGCCTATCGGTGCCCACCAGTGCCGCCTACCAGTGCCGCCTATCGGTGCCCACCAGTGCCGCCTATCGGTGCCCACCAGTGCCGCCTATCGGTGCCCACCAGTGCCGCCTATCGGTGCCCACCAGTGCCGCCTATCGGTGCCCACCAGTGCCGCCTACCAGTGCCGCCTATCGGTGCCCACCAGTGCCGCCCACCAGTGCCGCCTATCGGTGCCCACCAGTAACCCCCTACAGTGCCGCCTATCGGTGCCCACCAGTGCCGCCCACCAGTGAAGGAGAAAAATTACCTTATGCTAAATTTTATAACAAACTATGAAACAGTTTTTTTTTTTTTTCAACATTTTCATTTTTTTTTTTTTTTTTTCAACATTTTCATTTTTTTTTTTTTTTTAACAAAAAAAAAATAACCCAACAGTGATCAGATACCACCAAAAGAAAGCTCTATTTGTGTGAAAAAGAAATGTCATTTGGGTACAGCGTTGTATGACCGCCCAATTGTCATTCAAAGTGTGACCGCACTGAAAGCTTAAAAAATTGGCCTGGGCAGGAAGGGGGTGAAAGTGCCCGATAAGCAAGGGGATTAATATGAAATACAAATATATATTTGAAATCAAATCTTTATTATTTGTTGTCAATAACATGGTGTGTGCAGATTTCTGCCAGTCATAGACTGTATCACGCCCCCTCCAGCCTAGACTGTATCACGCCCACTCCAGCCTGTGTCTTAGAATAATAGGGAGGGGAAGCCTCCATCAATCTACATGTCATATGCCGCCCCCCTTTGTTTAGCTGGTTAGTGGGCATGGAGGAGGAGGGGGGAGTGGCCTGTCAGTGTATACACCCACATGTGTGACTCTATAGTCACATGGGCTGCTCAGATGTGATAGGGAGGAAATGCTCAGCATAGAAACTCACTGAAAACTGAGCATGTGCAGGACTGCCACCACAGCTGCAAAATCGCCAACTGGGGACATGGACAGGAGGGGAGATAGAGAGCAGCAGGATTAACCAGGATTTTTGTAGAATACAGAAGCGGAATGTCATAGTGAGGATGACCGGCGTGGAATTCACTGTTTATTGATCGTTTTATGATGGGACTTTAGTGACTCCATTGTATAGTAATGAATGGTAATAAAAGTTTTGTGCAATGTAGAGTATGTTCAGCCTTACGATCTATTTATACCATGTTTTTTGTTCTTTCCTCATAGATAACGATCTACCATAATAATCAGACGAAGAAAGACATCAGCGCCCCCCACTGTCCGTGTCCTGAAACGATCGCTCGGCCCGCTGATGTCTCTCAGGGATGTGAGCGCCCTCTGGTGTCTACACTGCTGTCATTGAATGGGAATCCTCGTCCTGCAGGCGTTTTGTCCATAACTACATCTGAAGCTTGAATCTTCCCAGCGCCATTGTTATTGTCCTGCGATTCCCCTCCCCCCCCTTTTTTTTTTCCAGTGATCGGCCTCCTATGTTAATGAGGCCTCCAGGTAAACGATCGCCATTGATTTGGTCTTGGCGTATGTTCCCTGCTGCTCATCTCTGACTACATATCAGATCTGAATGGATCCCTCTCTATGACCCGACACCCTGACATTACCGCCAGAAGAACAAACCAATCTGTTTCATGAGGTGAACGTGGCAGTCTGGGAATTTTTTTTTTTTTTTTTAGCATTGTTTTTTTTCTTATTGTATAGTTGATGGAATCGTGACCCATGTGATCTCTACGCATCTCAAGCTTTCATTTTTTTTTTTTTTTTTTTTTTTTTTTAGTTTTTTGTGTTTCCAAAAAAAGAGCAAAATGAGCACTTAAAAAGTGGCAGGTTTGATCGAACGAGCAGACTGGCATGTAGAAACGGGGTCTTCGCCCTGCCTGTATCTTTGAGGGGCCAACCCCCCCTCCTCCTCAGCCAATCCTATCTAAAGCCCCGCCCTCGGCCGTCCCACAAAACTGGAAGGAGGTGCCGTGGGTGCTCAGACTGAGGGTGAGTTGTCTTTTCTGTATTTTATTAATATAAGGAGGTCTTTTAATAATAAATATCCCCCCCCCCTTTTTTTTGTTTTAAAGCTAATTTTTTCCTCAGTTTAGGCCGATACGTATTCTACATATTTTTGGTAAAAGTATATTGATTGGTTTGTGCAAAAGTTATCGCGTCTACAAAATAGGGGATAGGGTTATAGCAATTTTATTATTTATTTATTTTTTTACTAGTAATGGCGACGATCTGCGATTTTTTTGGGACATATCGCGACATTGTGGACACATCGGACAATTTTGACACCATTTTGGGACCATTGGCATTTATACAGCGATCAGTGCTATAAAAATGCAACTGTTTACTGCAAAAATGTCACTGGCAGCGAAGAGGTTAAACACTACTGGGCGATCAAGGGGTTAATTGTGTTCCCTGGGAGGTGATTCTTACTGAAGGGGGAGGGGACTGACTAGAGGAAGTGACGGATCGTTGTTCCTAGCGATCCACGATCTGTCACTCCTCTCAGAACGGGGATTTGTGTTTTTACACACTTCCATGTTCTGTCCCTCATGATCGCTCATGGCCGGCAGTCATCGCGACCGTCTGCCATGAGCATCGGCACCCCCGTAGTGCAGCGGGCACGTGCGCGCACCTGCTATCCCGATCCCACGAGCCGACGTATATCTACGATGGTTCGCGGGATCGTGCATACCTGCCGCTGTGAAATGGCGGCTGGTTGGCAAACGGGTTGTAAACCTTCCATATCCCCAGTGAAGCAACTGGTCTCTGATACAGAGATGAAACTAATCCTCCTACATAAGTTGTACCTGTTTATCTGCAGTCTTCTCCTCTACATCCGTTTCCCCCAGGCCATTTTTGACACTTTTTATTTACATGCAACAATCAGTATTTTTTGCTAGAAAATTTCTTAGAATCCCCAAACATATATTATTATTTTTTTCGTAAATCCGAGACCCTAGAGAATAAATTGTGGGGGGGTTGCAATTTTTTTTTATGTCACACGGTATTTGTGCAGCAGTTTTTCAAATGCAATTTTTAGGGGAAAAAAATGCACCTTTTTAAATTTAATTGCAAAAAAAACACAATACATAACCTTTTTGTAAAATATAAAAGATGTTACCCAGAGTAAATAGATACGATGTCTATGGATAAAATGTCACGCTTTAATATTGCGCATGCTCATGCAGCGTTGACAAACGGCATACATTTTACTATCCAGGTGGCCCTTTTAAAACCCTTTACAGGTCACCACTTTAGATTTACACAGGAGGTTTGGTGCTGGAATTACTGCCCGTGATCTGACATTCGCGGTGGGATGATCGCTGTTTGTGTGTGTGTGGGACTGACGGGTGCGTTCGCCTTTGCACACGAGCATCAGGGGCACTTTAAAAGATTGTAAAAAATGGATTTCTTACACCGTTCTTTTTTTAATGCTGTCACAAGGAAAGTAACTTGCGGCAGTGACAGGTCCTCTTTATGGAGAGATCTGGGGTCTAAGAACCCAGATCCCTCCTCCTGCCCTAAAAAGCATTTAATCACACCAAGATAAATGAGATCAAATGCTTCTCATTTTTAAAAATGTTGCCGTTTACATCCGGGAGAAACCAGAAGTGATGAAAGCTCATTGCTTCCGGGTTCCTATATCATAGAGGTGATCGGAGCCGTTCAGGTCTCTGTTTGTCTCTATGATCAGCCAGTGGAATTGGCAGCTGATTGATCGGGTGTGCCGGTGGGACACGGCAGCCCTATAAAGCCATTGAAAGGGAGGGGGGAGGGGGCGTCCCCTCCCCTCCTGCTGCTTGTTAAAACAATACAGCGGGAGATGACCGTCGGCTCGGTATGACCACCTGAAGGTTCAGTGACATACTGGTACATCGCTGGTCGTCAAGTGGTTAACCACTTCCATACCAGGCCAATTCTGCCATCCTTCTCTTACACGTAAAGATCATATTTTTTGCTAGAAAAATTACTCAGAACCCCCAAACATTAGCAGAGACCTTGGCAAATAAAATGGCGATCATTGCAATTTGAATTAGAAAAAAAACGCAGTGTTTACATCTGCCAGAGCCAGAAGTGATGTCATGACGTCTCTTCAGGCCTCCCAGGGTCATAGAGATGGGCGGGGACCATCCGGTCCACAGACAGCTCTATGGTAATCCAACGTTTCTGCCGGATCATTATTTCAGTTCTCTCGATTGCACAGGGGAGCCTGGAAAGGCAGCGGGAGGTGGGGGGGTTCGTTCCCTCCCACTGCCTGTAAAAGCAATCCAGCGGCTGACAAGCTGCTAGGATGGCTTTTACATTACAGGAAATCACCGGCTGAAAAAAGATATCTGAATAATGCCTGTAGTTGCACCATCATCCAGATATCTCGACTTCAACCTAAGGACGTCACATGACCACCTACAGGTCAAGTGGTTGAAGTCCAGAATTTATACAGCTTGTCTGAGCTGTCAGAAAGCGGAAGTTACACACTGTACAAGAAGTCTGAGAGCTGATAAAGTTAAACTTTAGATAAACTTGTCGGAAGTGACTGGTGCAGATAGCAGGGGGGGGATGGGGGAGGGTATAAAGAGGAGGAGGGGGAGGAAACTCATGCAGATAGCAGAGGAAGGAGGCAGCAGACAGAAATGACACTTAGTGCTCTGGACTGAGACAAGTACACACTATAGAGGGATATACTTTGTTCATGTTTTATGTCTGAGGTTTACAACCAGTGTAATCATTTTATTACTGTGCCATTGTAAAACAAAATTACAAGGTAGGTCGATGCAACTCCACCAGTGCTCCAGAAAATGCCTGTGTGACCAGCGAATGGCTGTGATCGAGCAAATGATTTGATCGCTCAGATCTCAGGCAACTGCACCAGTGTGAGAGGCTCAGTGAGTGACCACAGCAAGTAGGAGCCGGGCTTCTGTCCAATCATATCCGTGTTACTAGTCTGGAACGCTGCTATTGGATATGGAAGGGGAGGAGCGGTGATGGACGCCATTGTAGAGTCTGGAATTGGATGGCTCAAGCTTTATATTCTAGCCGGCCAATTCTTGCTCTTTCATTCCTGAGTCTGTTACTATGGAGATCGATTTGTAGCAAATTATGTAGGTATGTGCAGTGTCCACCATTTTTGTATTAGAGTGCCTCGTTAATGTCCAGGGCCTGACCACGGCTTCATTCTAAAGTATTTATTCCTTACAAGCATAAAAATGAACTTTAAAACAATAAGCCCTCACTAAGCTCTGTAGCCACTGTGGAGCAATTCATCCTCAAGGTTTACAGCAAGAGCACTGAAGTGTCCATTCTTTCTGCAGCTCAGCTTATCCCCTCGGCTCGGCCTCCCCCTGTCCCAGCAGCGGCTCCTCGGCTCGGCCTCCCCGTCCCAGCAGCGGCTCCTCGGCTCTGCCTCCCTCTGTCCCAGCAGTGGCTCCTCGGCTCGGCCTCCCCCTGTCCCAGCAGCGGCTCCTCGGCTCTGCCTCTCCCACCCCCACCCCCCCCCCCCGTCCCAGCAGCGGCTCCTCGGCTCGGCCTCCCCCTGTCCCAGCAGCGGCTCCTCGGCTCTGCCTCTCCCACCCCCACCCCCCCCCCCCGTCCCAGCAGCCGCTCCTCGGCTCGGCCTCCCCTGTCCCAGCAGCGGCTCCTCGGCTCTGCCTCTCCCACCCCCACCCCCCCCCGTCCCAGCAGCGGCTCCTCGGCCTCGGCCTCTCCCACCCACCCCCCCCCCCCCCCCCCCGTCCCAGCAGCGGCTCCTCGGCTCGGCCTCCCCCCTGTCCCAGCAGCGGCTCCTCGGCTCAGCCTCCCCCTGTCCCAGCAGCGGCTCCTCGGCTCTGCCTCTCCCACCCCCACCCCCCCCCCCCGTCCCAGCAGCGGCTCCTCGGCTCGGCCTCTCCCACCCCCACCCCCCCCCCGTCCCCGTCCCAGCAGTGGCTCCTCGGCTCGGCCTCCCCCTGTCCCAGCAGCGGCTCCTCGGCTCGGCCTCCCCTGTCCCAGCAGCGGCTCCTCGGCTCGGCCTCCCCCTGTCCCAGCAGCGGCTCCTCGGCTCGGCCTCCCCCTGTCCCAGCAGCGGCTCCTCGGCTCGGCCTCCCCCTGTCCCAGCAGCGGCTCCTCGGCTCGGCCTCCCCCTGTCCCAGCAGCGGCTCCTCGGCTCGGCCTCCCCCTGTCCCAGCAGCGGCTCCTCGGCTCTGCCTCCCCCCGTCCCAGCAGTGGCTCATTCGGTTCGCCCCCCGGGCCCCCGTCCCAGCAGTGGCTCCTCGGCTCGCCCCCCAAACCCCCCCCCCCCAGCAGTGGCTCCTTAGGCTCGCCCCGTCCCCCCATCCCAGCAGTGGCTCCTCGGCTCGGCTTCCCCCGTCCGTTCCAGTAGTGGCTCCTCGCCCCCCCCCCCGTCCCAGCAGTGCTCCTCTGCTCGCCCCCCCCCACTGCTGGGAGCTGAGCTAATTTATGACTTCTGTCCTGTACTTTGCTCGCCCCCCCCCCCCCCCGGGCCCCCGTCCCAGCAGTGGCTCCTCGGCTCGGTCTCCACCCCCCCCCCCCCCGTCCCAGCAGTGGCTCCTCGGCTCGGCGCCCCCCCCCCAGCAGTGGCTCCTCTGCTCGCCCCACCCCCCCCGTCCCAGCAGTGGCTCCTTGGCTCGGCCTCCCCCCCCGTCCCAGCAATGGCTCCTCGGCCCCCCGTCTCAGCAGTGGCTCCTTTAGCTCGCCCCAACCACTCCCCCCCCGTCCCAGCAGTGGCTCCTCGGCTCGCCCCCCCCCCCCTCACTGCTGGGAGCTGGGCTAATTTATGACTTCTGTCCTGTACTTTGCTCGCCCCCCCTGGGCCCCCCGTCCCAGCAGTGGCTCCTCGGCTCGGCCTCCACCCCCCCCGTCCCAGCAGTGGCTCCTCGGCTCGGCCTCCCCCCCCCCCGTCGCAGCAGTGGCTCCTTCGGCTCGCCCCACCCCCCCTGTCCCAGCAGTGGCTCCTCAGCTCGGCCTCACCCCCGCCCCTGTCCCAACAGTGGCTCCTCGGCTCGGCCCCCCCCCCCGTCCCAACAGTGGCTCCTCGGCTCGGCCTCTCCCCCCCCCCCATCCCAGCAGTGGCTCCTTTGGCTCGGCCCCCCCCCCCCGTCCCAGCAGTGGCTCCTTTGGCTCGCCCTGTCCCCCCCATCCCAGCAGTGGCTCCTTTGGCTCGGCCTCCTCCCCCCTCCCAGCAGTGGCTCCCCGGCTCGGCCTCCTCCCTCGTCCCAGCAGTGGCTCCTCGGCTCGGCCTCCCCTTTTCCCAGCAGTGGCTCATCGGCTCGGCCTCCCCCTTTTCCCAGCAGTGGCTCCTCGGCTCGGCCTCCCCTTTTCCCAGCAGTGGCTCCTCGGCTCGGCCTCTCCCCCCCCCCCCGTCCCAGCAGTGGCTCCTTTGGCTCGGCCCCCCCCCCCCCCCGTCCCAGCAGTGGCTCCTTTGGCTCGCCCCGTCCCCCCATCCCAGCAGTGGCTCCTTTGGCTCGCCCCGTCCCCCATCCCAGCAGTGGCTCCTTTGGCTCGGCCTCCTCCCCCCGTCCCAGCAGTGGCTCCTTTGGCTTGCCCCGTCCCCCCATCCCAGCAGTGGCTCCTTTGGCTCGGCCTCCTCCCCCCTCCCAGCAGTGGCTCCCCGGCTCGGC
>JBBGZY010003291.1:0-34548 GCA_037952925.1 Lithobates clamitans
TGAGGCCTATTCCTGTTTATTGGGCCGTTGCTCTTATATCAGGCCTCCTGGGTCTGAAAGGGTTACAGGCTGAGGCCTAGCGGTAGATAAAGCCTTTTTATTTGTGGTGCTGGAGATCACATTCCATCACCATGACAACCAGCGCTTGGGAACAGAGCAGGACGTGTCTGCCCAGAGATATGTGTAGTCCTCGGGGCCTGTGAGAACTCCGAATGAGTCTGTAACTACTAGACTACCGGACAAGTTAGAACTCTTCACTTCCTGTAGCAAATATTCCCCAAAATTGTGTTTGCATTATTTTGAAAACCAGATTGTTTTTTGGTGTCTTCTGGAAGCAAAGCTGTATATCTAAATCTGTTCATTTTGTTTTGGAGATAGGAGTGGAGAAGAGTTAGGATCCCTGTAAGGTTCTTATTGTTGTCTTTGCCCCCCCCCCCACCCCCCACCCCCCCCCCCCCCCCCCCCGCCGCTGGGCGATCTGTTTTTCCTGGTTACCGCTGCCAGAAAATGATGGTAGAGCCAACATTTTACAGTTGTCACCAAAACAGAAATAGAAGGTAATCTTCTAATGGGGACACCCGTTCTGATGACAACTGGACTGGATATCAGCTCACTTTGGAGAGATTCCTTGTTTTACTCACCTTATCCCTTGTTGCCTGGCAGCTGCCTCTCTCCTCTACCCTCCGACGCTCGAGGTTGTGGACAGGCCCTTGGCATCCCCACTTACAAATGCAAGGCTACTGGTCATTTATTGTAGGTGATGACACCAGCATGCCTGCAACCAGTGAAAAGTGGCTTGAAAGCAGGGCCAGCCCTAACATGGGTCCATTGGACCCAGGCAGCACTTTGAGAGGGCCAGCAAATTGAACCACGGCCGCCTCTCCTTCTCTTCTGTTTACCCTTCTGTTTAGCGCCTTGAGGCGATTCAGTTCGCAATTGCAGCGCTTTACAAATCATTCATTCATTCATTCATTCATTCATTCATTCACCCATCAAATTGACGAACAAGATTTTTTTCCCCGGCAGTTTTGTTTGTCATGATGACAACTGCCCCCCATGTCGCTTGCCTGCCCCTATACTACCCTAGCCCACCCCTATACTGCCCTAGCCTGTCTATATACTACCCCAGCCTCTCTATATACTACCCCAGCCTGTCCCTATACTGCCCTAGCCTCTCCATATGCTACCCTAGCCTGTCTATATACTGCCCCAGTCTGTCTATATACTACCCTAGCCTGATTATATACTACCCTAGCCTGCCATTATACTGCCTAAGCCTGTCGATATACTACCCTAGCGTGCCTATATACTACCCTAGCCTGTCTATATACTACCCTAGCCTCTCTATATACTATCCCAGCCTGCCCCTATACTGCCCTAGCCTCTCCATATACTGCCCTAGCCTGTCTATATACTGCCCTAGCCTGTTCATATACTACCCTAGACTGCCCCTATACTGCCTTAGCCTCTCCATATACTACCCTAGCCTGTCTATATACTGTCCTAGTCTGTCCTTATACTACCCTAGCCTGATTATATACTACCCAAGCCTGCCCCTATACTACCCTAGCCTGTCTATATACTATCCTAGCCTGTCTATATACTACCCTAGCCCACCTTACCATTTTCCCCTTGTGCTCTGTCTGGGGCCCTAACGCAAGGGTCACTTTTATTTTCCCCGGAGTTCAGCGCTAACGTCAGACAGATTTCCTCTGATTTCCCATTGTATCTCTTGAACAGGAAGACACAAGGAGTATTTGTATAATGAGATCTATGTGAACGTAAGGCTGACATCTTTTCTGAGAGAACCTTGGAATAACACTGCATTTCCCTGATATTACAGAACTACGACGATGGTGACTCCCGCCTGGACTCTGCCGAATTCCTGAAGTTCCTGGAACTGAACCAGACCGCTATTAACATCACCACCTACCAGGACCAGGAGACCAACAAGATTCTGAAGTGAGAATCGGATAATGATAGAAACTTATTGCAATCTATTAGAAGCAAAATGACTACATAGCTCCATATTATTATTTTTAGACATGTGCAATTCCTTTCGTTCCGAATTAGTTTTTTTAATTTGGAAATATCTGAATTAACGAAAACCCATTTACTAGTTTTTCCGAAAATTTGGAAATACGAAATTCGAAAATCCGGAAATTCGGAAATTAGAAAAAAAGAATGAAAATCCGAAGATTCAATAGAACGAAAATTCGAAAACCCGAAAATCTGAAATAATAACTAACTAATAAAAACGTAACTATTAATAAACGATTAAATTATAGGTATTGGCATTTCCTTTCAAATTTGGCTGTTAGTGAACGTAACAAATACGAATTAATCCGAACTAACGAATGCCGTATCTAAACGAATGAAACGTAACAAATTACTTTTTTCATTATTATTTATTATTAATTGCCGCTCCATTTGTTTAGATGCGGAATTTGTTATTTTGGATAATGCGTAACTTCAGATAAATTCGTATTCGTTACGTTCACTAACAGCCAGATTTGAAAGGAAATCCCAATACCTATAATTTAATAGTTCATTATTGTTAGTTATCATTTCGAATTTTCGGATTTTCTTTCTTATTTTCGGACTTTCGAATACCTGAATTTTCAAATTTACAAATTCCGAATTTTTGAATTTACGAATTTACGAAAAAAAGAAAAAAATCTAATGAAACGAAAACTAACAAATTTTTCGGCAGTGCACATGTCTAATATTATATATATATAGTGCCACCAGTTTGCTCAGTGCTTTACAAAATAAAGGCAGACAGTACAAATAGAAAACAAAGTCGCACCTGCATGGTGTCTCCCCCCCCCCCCCCATGCATATCAGGCCTTTCAGGTCTGGCATAGATTTAAAAAAAAAAAAAAAAAAAGGTGTGGGGTTCTCCCCTGATACCCATACCAGACCCTTATCCAATCATGCAGCCCTGCAGGTCAGGAAAGTGTGGGGGGGGGGGGGGGAGCAATCGCCCCGCCTTCCTTAACCATACCGGGCCACTTGGGCCTGCGCCCTCCTCCCTTTCCTGACCTGCTGGGCTGCATGCTCGGATAAGGAGCTGGTATTTTTTTTTTTTGGGCGTGGGGTTCCCCTTAAAATCTATACCAGACCCTAAGGGCCTGGTATGCATTGGAGGGGGGGGACCCCACGCCATTTTTTAAAATAATTTTTCATTGCATTTTTTTATTTTATTTTTTTACATTCAGTTGCCAGTGGAGAAACTGACAGCTGATGAGTCATCGGTTGTTAAGGACGTGGCGGCCGGCTTCCCGGCCCCGTTCTTAACAACCAGTACAGAATTCAATTCGGTCAATACATTTACGAGCGAATTCTGAAAATTCAGAAAATTTGGAATTCGTTAGAAAATGAAGAAACCAAACGAAACTTTTTTTTCCGTTCTGCACATGTCTAGTGACTTTTTGGAGCACAACCAAACGATCACGTTGGGCAAAGCTAAAGTCCTAACAAAGTCGCACTCATCCAAAATCGTATCAAAGTCTCAGGGTGAAGTCACAAGTCAGGCACAAGTGTGAATGGACTCTAAAGCCGGCCACACATGGATCGAAATTCAGCCGGTTTCATCAGAAATTTGGCAAACTTTGATCCATCTATGGCCATTCCCGTTCATGAGGGGTCGATCGATGGCCAGCCTTAGGGAGTTAAACTGTCCAGACAAAAACTTAAATAATGTTTTTGGTGGATGGACCCTGCAATCCAGGGGTAGGCAACCTTTGGAGCGCAGTGTGCCGAAAAATATTTTCAAAGAAATTGAGAGTGCCGATTTTATAACAAGAAAATGTCAACTTCACACTCAATCATGAAAAGGATTTTTTACAAAGTAAATGCTGTAAACTACTTGAGTAGTGACAAATTAACATCCTGCACTCTCATGCCTCAGATCAGCCCCAATTCCTGCAACTCAGATCACTGTACCCCCTGCGCATCTGCCCCACCGCTGTAACCCCTTGCTCTTCTGTCCCACCACTGTAACCCCCTGCTCTTCTGTCCCACCACTGTAACCCCCTGCTCTTCTGTCCCACCACTGTAACCCCCTGCTCTTCTTTACCCCCACTGTAACCCCCTGCACATCTGCCCCATCTCTGTACCCCCTGCTCATCTGCCCCACCAATGTTCCCCTTTTCTCATCTGCCCCACCACTGTACCCCCATGCTCTTCTGTCTCATCACTGAACCATCTTCTCATCTGTCCGAACACTGAACTTATCTGCTCATCTGCCCCACCACTGTAACCCCCTTTCTCATCTGCCCCACCACTGTAACTCCTGCACATCTGCCCCACCTCTGTTCCCCCTGCTTTTCTGCCCATCCACTGTAACCCCCTGCTCATCTCACCCATGCACCCCCTTTCACATCTGCCCCACTGCTGTACCCCCCTTCTCATCTGCCCCAACACTGAACACCCCTGCTTATCTGTCCCACCACTGTAACCCTCTTTCTCATCTGCCCCACCAATGTACCTCCTGCACATCTGTCTCACCTCTGTACCCCCCTGCTTTTCTGTCCCACCAATACACCTCCTTTCACATCTGCCCAACTGCTCTACCCCCCCCCCCCTGTTCATCTGCCCCATCACTGTACCCCTCTGCCATTCTGTCCCACAGCTGAAGCTCCTTCTTATCTCTTCCCCATCACAAGAGCTCACGATCGCAGCTACAGCAAAGTTAGAGAACCAGACAATGTTTCCCATCTTTTACAATGTGTGGGGGCGCAGCGCCTTCCCCCTCAGTGCAGGTGCGGTGTGGGGAAGTCTGAAATTAGAATACATTAGTGTCTCACCGACACTTCCCTGCACTGCTCTGCTGATGGCGAGGGAGTCGAGAGGCTTTGAGTGCCGCTTGCAGCTCCAGTGCCGGGGGTTGCCTGCCCCGCCTGTAATCCATCTACTTGAGTGTTTTTACTGTTATAACCTTTAAATGGATGGTGTCTTATTTTGCTTAGTTTCTTAGAGTTGTATTATTGAGCAGTAATCTAACTACTGGACCGGTACTAATCCATTTGGTTGTTTCCCAGGGGTCTGTGCGTGGAGGCTCTCATTGAACTGTCGGATGAGAATGCAGACTGGAAATTGAGCTTTAACGAGTTCCTGAAGTGCCTGAACCCCGGCTTCAACCCTCCGGAGAAAAGTACGTAGCTGGGATGTTTTAAGTAATAATGTTACTAGACTTCCTATCTCTCCTCCACAACCAGGAGCATGATGGACCCAAGCCAGATCATCCATTGAACAAGCTGGGCTGGAAACTAGGACCTCATGGGGGTGTTAAAGGGGGCCCAGCTACAGTCTTCATGATCCTACAGTAAATCAGGAGCAGATGGTCAAAGCTGTGCACCTGCCAAG
Source organism: Lithobates clamitans (assembly GCA_037952925.1). Taxonomy (NCBI): domain Eukaryota; kingdom Metazoa; phylum Chordata; class Amphibia; order Anura; family Ranidae; genus Lithobates; species Lithobates clamitans. The sequence goes on from JBBGZY010003291.1 coordinate 5,371, forward strand.
GGTGGGGCCATCCCAATACCAATAATGCAAATGTGGGGGCTTCTGGGTTGGTACCTATCAATGACTTATTGTCAATGTGTGTAGTGTGTGCCAGGCACAAGGACCCCGAGCAGGATGGGGCCCACTGTGTTCTCACACACTGCACTCATTGGGGGTTTCTGTTAGCATTGGCTGCCTGCCTTCTCCGCTTCTCCACTGCAGTCTCCTTTACAGGTTTCACCAGCAACAATCATTTTTGCCATCAATGGTTGCTAGGACTGTCAGTGCCCTAGCAACCAATCCAGGGCAGTCTTTAATATTGATTGGACCCTGGACAAAATTTTTATAGGACCCTTCCTAATCCACTTATGAACTATTTGTGGGCAGTGCGGGCTCAAGGGGCTGCTTCCTTAGGCCCCACAACAATGACTGGGCCCGGGGCAGCTGCCCCTTTTGCCCTGTGTTAAAGACGGCCCTGATCCAATGACGTGCTTTCCCAGCAGACACAGCAGGACGGAAACTCCTCTGTGCAAAACTGCTTTGCCCCCCAACTCTGCCTTCTGGCTCCTGCTTCCTACCTCCCACCCTGTAAGGTCTAAAGGGGCACTCCAGGTCTAAGGTAGGACTATGATCTAAAGAGGGACTTTGATCTAGAGGGGGGGGAGGCTCCTGATCTAAGGGAGGACTTCAAATCTAAGGGGGACTCCTAATCTAAGGGCTGACACTGATCTATGAGGGAAGTTTGATCTAAGGGTATAAGGTGGTCACTGATCTAAGGGGAGATTCTGATCTACTTTGACCTAAAGGAGGACTCCTGATCTAAGAGGGGACTGTGGAAATCAGGCTTTGTAGGTCAATATCTGGTGTTGTCTTACAGAGTGCGCCCTGGAGGATGAGACCTACGAAGATGGAGCAGAGACCCAGGTGCAGTGTAACCGCTGTGTATGTGCCTGCGGGAACTGGGTGTGCACCGCCATGTCCTGTGAAGGTAAGTGAGCCCAAACGACCTGCACAATCAGCCTGTCTACACTCAATGTCATCTTTAGCATTCTCAACCAGGGTTCTGTGGAACCCTAGGGCTCCTCCAAAGGTTGATAGGGGTTCCTTAAGCTGTGGCTGATTGACCTCCTATCTTAAGGTGTCTGTATAGTTCTGTTGGTAGAGCCCGTTGCATGAAGCCAACAATCCTTTAAGCCATCCATAGGGATTGCATTTTTACCGCCACTGTAAGGGCTGCCTTATTCCTCATGACCACAAACGTAAGGGGCATTTTCTATTTTTCACTGACCACCAATGAATTGGTTTTAGTAAGGGTTCCTAGAGAACTGAAAATTATTTCAAGGGTTCCTCTGGGGTAAAAAATGGTGTCCCGTGAAGGTAAGTGAGCCCAAATTGCCTGCACAATCAGCCCTTCTACACTCAGTGAGGACCTATCATCTATAGCAGCCATTCTCAACCAATGTTCTGTGGAACCCTAGGGCTGCTCCAAAGGTTGATAGGGGTTCCTTAAGCTGTGGCTGATTGACCTCCTATCTTAAGGTGTCTGCATAGTTCTGTTGGTAGAGCCAGTTGCATGAAGCCAACAATCTTTTAAGCCATCCATAGGGATTGCATTTTTACCGCCACTGTAAGGGCTGCCTTATTTCTCATGACCACAAATTTAAGGGACATTTTTTTTTCACTGACCACCAATGAATTGGTTTTAGTAAGGGTTCCTCAAGACCTGAAAATGATTTCAAGGGTTCCTCTGGGGTAAAAATGTTAAGAAAGACTGATCTATAGATCTGTATCTGTATAGAACTCGTTTTTTTTTTTTTTAGTAAATATCACAGCTGTGTAGCTTCCTGTATACAGGGGAACCTTGGATTACGAGCATAATCCGTTCCAGGAGAATGCTTGTAATCCAAAGCACTCGCATCTTAAAGAGAGTTTCCCAATAGAAGTCAATGGAAACTAAGATAATTTATTCCGCATTGACTTCTATTGCATGCAATACTGCATGTGACCAGAGGTTGAGGGGGGCGCGGGAGAGCCTCGGAAATACTTGGGGACAGCTCGGCTGAACTCGTAAAGCCTCGGAAAGGCTTGGAAACACTCGGGAACTGAGTATTTCCGAGTAATTGCGAGTATTTACAAATGACTCCGAACCGTTCCGAGTGTCACCGGCGCCCCCCGCACCTCTGGCCAAATGCGGTACTGCACACCCCACTAGCTTGAATTCTGCTCGTGTTACGAGACAAAACTCGCAAACCGAGTCAGGATTTACAAAAAAAAAAGTTGCTCGTCTTTCAAAACGCTCGTTAATCGCGTTACTCATAAACCAAGGTTCCACTGTATTCACATATATTTGTGTTTCAAGAACGGTAGTGGAGTGTAGAGTGAATATCTGTGTTGGCTTTCATAATCAAGAATTGTTGGCTTTCATAATCAAGAATTGTACTATGGGGTTGATTTACTAAAGCCAAATAGACCGCGCACTTTGCAAAGTGTAGTTGACCCCCCCTGCAAGTGCAGGGGGGCTCAAGAGCTTAGTAAAAGAGGAAATGTTTCACTTTGCAAAGAGCACCCAATCACGTGCAAGGAAAATAAAAAGGATAAAAACACTGCATTTTTGCTCGCACGTGATTGGATGATGGAAGTCAGCAGAGCTTCTGCTCATTTACTAAGCTCTGGAGCAACTGCACTTTACAAAGTGCACCGTCTTTTTTTTTGGCTTTAGTAAATCGGCCCCAATGGTGGCAGAATAGAAAACCAATGGAAATCCTAGACTGTGCAAGAAAAGTTTATTGAAACCAGGGTTCAGCCAATGCGTAGGAATGTGTAGTGCAGTGGCGATGATAGGGGGGGGCTTTTGGGGTTATAGCCCCGAATCTGGGGCCCATAGCCCCGAGTCTCTGCAGGGGACCCCAAGGGTAGGGGAGGCTCTCTGGGGACCCTGATGTAAGTGGGGGGGCTCTCTGGGGACCCTAATGTAAGGGGGGCTCTCTGGGAACCCTGATGTGAGTGGGGGGCTCTCTGGGGACCCTGATGTAAGTGGGGGGCTCTCTGGGGACCCTGATGTAAGTGGGGGGCTCTCTGGGGACCCTGATGTAAGTGGGGGGCTCTCTGGGGACCCTGATGTAAGTGGGGGGGCTCTCTGGGGACCCTGATGTGAGTGGGGGCTCTCTGGGGACCCTGATGTAAGTGGGGGGCTCTCTGGGGACCCTGATGTAAGTGGGGGGCTCTCTGGGGACCCTGATGTAAGTGGGGGGCTCTCTGGGGACCCTGATGTAAGTGGGGGGGCTCTCTGGGGACCCTGATGTAAGTGGGGGGCTCTCTGGGGACCCTGATATTAGTGGGGGGCTCTCTGGGGATATATATATACACACACACGTATATTACTGTATATACATGTGTATGCCCACCCAAACGTATGACTGTCTTTACTACGCTGCTATGGGCTCTAGCCCCAGATCTTTCATAGACCCAGCAACGCCCCTGGTGTTGTGCTTACCCCCCGAAAAGGGCCCGCTGGTTTAATCCCAGGTCTCTTTCCCCAGTTAGTGTACTAGCAGCCAAGCGCACGGTTTCAGTCACTTTCTCTGGCTCAATGATTGGTCTAGGGCAGGGATATGCAATTAGCGGACCTCCAGCTGTTGCAGAACTACAACTCCCATGAGGCATAGCAAGACTCTGGCAGCCACAAGCATGACACCCAGAGGCAGAGGCATGATGGGAGTTGTAGTTTTGCAAAAGCTGGAGGTCCGCTAATTGCATATCCCTGGTCTAGGCGTTAGACATGGGCGGTTCATTTAATTCCGAATTGAAATTGGGACGAATTACAATAGTACCGAATTTAAACTAAAAAAATTTGTACGAAATTCGAATAGTTTTTGAATACTTTGCGAATAGCTTTCAAATCCGAATTTGAAAAGTTTTCGAATTTGAATAGTTTTTTTCGAATTCAAACAGTTTTCGATAATAATAGAACAGCCCAAAATAATCACAAGCCGCCTAACTAAGTACAGTGCCGCTAAAAGAACTAAATTTACCTGGGCTAGTCAGCGGCCTAACTAGGAAGGCGCTGCAAAAGAATTACCTGAACACTGAGCCAGGCTCCGAGGCAAGTTTGCTGAGCCTCCATGATGGAAAGAACTGAAATCCAATGAATGAAAGGGGCAGGCCAGGGAGAGTCAGGCTGGGGAGGAAAGGGTTAGATGACAATAGATGTCCTCCAACCTAGAAATGAGGTGGGCGCTGGAGCCGTTTCGGTCCAGGAGAGGAGCCGGTACACCTGTGCAAGGCTGGAGGGAAGGCCGAAGGTCAGCTGTAAACTTTTTTACTTTCAGCAGGCGGAAGGTCGTTCATGAATTGCAGGTACATTGCACACCATATTCTGTCATTAATTAAACGTTATCTCCTTCCAGACAAAGACGGCCACCCAGAGGGAGATATGAGCCGATATGTGGATGAACTTAGAAAGCACCAGGTGAGTAAAGACATTTCAGTTCTCACAATCCTCTCTACAGCCAGAGGGGGCAGCAGACGGTGCAACCAATTCCAGCATCACTACAATGCAGCCATTCCTGGGAGAACTGAGCTCAATTGTGGGCATTTCTTACAGTTAGGAATGCTATAGCTCTATAATCAGCAAAACTCATACATAACCGGCAAAGCTCTAGCTCTGACCCAGCAGGGTGTGTGTCTGATCTCTGCAGAGAGACCGCTGTTTCCGCACATGGGCACTCTTGGAGACAAAGAGGCACACTGAAGTCATAGGGGGTGCACAGGGGGCACAATACGGGTCATAATTGACATGAGGCGTATACTTGGAGACACGGGGAGGCGCTTGGAGTCTAAACGGCACACGGGGGCACATTTGGATACACAGGGTAGCACTGCAGTTATGGGGGGTGCACAGGGGTACAATGAGAGTCACTAGATGACATGGGGCGCACAGGGGCTCACTTAAAGACTGCACAGAGGCACACTTAGCCTATGAGGTGTACAGGGGCACACTGGGTCATGGGGGTGCACTGGAGTCACAGGGGCACACTTGATAACATTGAGTACCCAGAGGATGGAGGCAGGCATGGAGGACACAGGAGGCGTGGGGATACAGATAAGGCACTCCAGCGCGGGGCCCAGCTAAAGTGTATCATTGTGTTACTTGAGCACTGAGCCATTTGTGCGTTGCTTCACTTGAAAACACAGGGGCGCACTGGAGTCATGGGGGGTGCACGGGGGCACAATGAGAGTCAGTAGATGACATGGGGTGCACAGGAGCAAGCTTGGAGACATTTAAAATGGCACTTGGAGTCTATAGGGCAAACTTGGGGACACAGGGTACACTTGGAGTCTAGAGGTTGCACAGATGCACTCTTGGAATCAAGGGGGTGCACAGAGGCACACTGGAGTCACAGGGGCACACTTGATGACACTGAGTACCCAGAGGATGGAGGCAGGCATGGAGGACACAGGAGGCACGGGGATACAGATAAGGCACTGCAGCATGGGGCCAAGCTAAAGTGTACGATTGTGTTACTTGAACGCTAAGCTATTTGTGCGTTTCTTCACTTGAAAAGACAGTTGCATACTGGAATCATGGTGGGTGCACAGGGGCACAATCAGAGTTGCTAGATGACATGGGGTGCACAGGGGCTCACTCAGAAACACAGGGGCTGAGTTGGATATACTGGGGGTGCACTTGGAGTTTAGAGGGTGCACAAGAGTAATCTCAGAGATAAAGAGGCACACTGCAGTCATTGGGGTGCACAGGAGTCACAAGGACACACTTGATAACACTGAGTACCCAGAGGATGGAGGCACGCATGGAGGACACAGGAGGCGTGGGGATACAGATAAGGCACTGCAGAACTGAGCCATTCGTGCGTTGCTTCACTTGAAAACACAGGGGCGCACTGGAGTCATGGGTGGTGCATAGGAGCACAGTGAGAGTCAGTAGATGACATGGGGTGCACAGGGGCTCACTCAGAGACACAGGGGTGAACTTAGCGAAACAGGAGGGCACACTGGAGTCATGGGGTTGCACTGGAGTTCCAGGGACACACTTGAAGACAGTGAGTACCCAGAGGATGGCATGGAGGACACGGGGGGCATAGTGATACAGGTAAGGTACTGCAGCGGGGGGGGCTAGCTAAAGCATAGCAATGCATTACTTGACTGCTGGGCCATGCATTCCTTTATAATTTAAGACGGCGTCAATCAGGAAAGATGTCCCCTGAATCATTGCAGTGCCAGAGATCCAGAGCTGGATTCCTGGAGAGGTGATTGTTACACTTTAATGACCAATTTACCACTCTAACTGTATACCCGCCGCCATCTATTACATTTGTTCCCTCTTATTGTTTCATGGAGTGCAATAAATCTGTGGGGAATATGTTTTGGGCCCCGTGTAGATGAGCTTTGGGTTTGTATCAGTTGGACAGACTTCTGAGATCAATCAGATTTCATTGACAAGGTGCATATGACCTGCAGTTGACCTCCTTTTGACTTGCTACAAAGCATGGACTTGTATAAGAAAGCACAACCCATATGACACAAAAAAAAAAAAAAATGAAAAAAATTGACTCAAGCTCTTACGCTGCTTGAAAAATACATTTTTTTATACCGACCGATTGTTTCTTTTTCCTTCGCAGGAGACGATTGAGAAATCCAAGCAGGCCGGCAGCAAAGACATCTGAAGAGACTGCAGATCCCCTGCGCTGGCAGGGCTCCGTGCCGCCCACCTCTCCATTACTTAGTCTATAGGGACGGGCAGGAGAATCTGATTTTTAGCTGTCGATGACAAATCAATCTTTGTAGGGCATAGGTGCAAATAACGAAGGGGAGTGGGCTTCTGAGTAAGAGCCCCCCGCCAAAAAACTATCCAATCACTTTACCATTCCACGCCTTTCCGAGATCGCTTACCCACGCTCCCCCCCCCGCCCTGCCCCCTTGATCTGGGAGGCAATAAGGCACTCAGCCTAAAACTGTGCCATTACCCAGCGGAGGGTGAACATGGGCCCTCATCCATGAAACCAGCAGCATGGTGGCCGTTGCCTACGCGTTTCTTGCAGGGGGGCACAACCCTTCTTTTTCTTCTGCCATTGCCGAGTGCCTTATTGCGTCCCCATTTTATCTCCTTACTGTATTGTCTCACTACAAGAAGATTCTGAGTTCCCCCTCCAGCCTCAATCTGGGTAAATTTCGTCCCGGTGAAAGGGGTGTCACGGTAAAAGCAAGTGAGAGGTGTGGTGGTTACCAAGAGAGGTGCCACACGAGCAAGGGTCTGGGAGGGTCTGGTAGGTCTCCCCAATGGGCAGATTTTTTTTTTTTTTCGGATGTACCCCGAGTCATCCTGATCCTGCCCTGTTCGGGGTTTTACAAATATTTGATGGTGTTGGCCCTTCGGACAGTGGGGACACCCATTAAGAGTAGCACAGTGGAGCAGTTAGTTTCCCACAATGGCCCAATCAGAGCTTTCCTATTGTAACCTGCTCAAGAATAAAAAAAAAAAGGTTGCTGTCATGATTGGTTGAATTTCCAGTGTGCTACTTTGTTTCAGAGTGATCCCCATTATCTCAAAGAAGAGCGCGTTCATTATACCAAAGGCCAGAAGTGATTTTAACAAGATGTCACCATTTTGACTTCCCCTATGAAAGGTCCATTGACTTGGGCCCTTCCCATCATTATTGATCCCTAATTAAAGGTGCTATGATTTCTGGGACCCAAAAAACAAAGTCCTAGTTGGTCCCTTCTGTATTGTCTGTTATTAGTATTTAGGTGTGATATTGTAGTTTTAGTGTTTTATTTGCTATACGCTCCCCCTGGTGTCAGGACATGGGACATACGCAGACCCAACAGAGGGGGCCCCTCAGAGACACTGGCGGGGGGAGACGGGGGCTTTATCAAAAGGTCGAACGTTGATCTTTAAGCTAGTTTACTGATTCTGAAGGTTTTGTGTGTTTATGAAGCCATGAAAATCGATTTTCAGAAATGACAATGGGGGGGGGGGGGGTTGTTCTAGAGCGGGGGTCTCCAAACTACGGCCCGTGGGCCACACCTGGCCCATTACAAGATTTTATCTGGTAAGTGGTGTGTCCTTAATGTGCACATTGATGATTAAGGCCAGTAGAGATTGCCTATGGTGTTTGCTTTTACCCCCCCACATATGTAACAGGGGACTGTGATGTACAGGGAGAGCTCTTATGTAAGGGGGACCCTAATGTAAGGGGATGCTCTGTAAAGGACCATGATGTAAGGGGGCTCTGAGGACCCTGGTGTTTGTGATACTTTGATGGCGAGTCTAAAGTAAGGGGTTCCTGACGTATGTGGGGGGGGGGGACTTTTGTGCAAGGGGGACTCTGACAGAGACCCTAATATGAGTAGGGGGCTCTGCAGGGGACCATGATGTAAGGGGTCTCTGATAGGGACCCTAATGTGAGGGGGGGCTCTGCAGGGGCCATGATGTAAGGGGGGCTCTGATAAGGACCCTAATGTGAGGAGGGGGCTCTGCAGGGGCCATGATGTAAGGTGGGCTCTGATAAGGACCCTAATGTGAGGAGGGGGCTCTGCAGGGGACCATGATGTAAGGGGGGCTCTGATAGGGACCCTAATGTGAGGGGGGGCTCTGCAGGAGCCATATTGTAAGGGGGGCTCTGATAAGGACCCTAATGTGAGGAGGGGGCTCTGCAGGGGACCATGATGTAAGGGGGGCTCTGATAAGGACCCTAATGTGAGGAGGGGGCTCTGCAGGGGACCATGATGTAAGGGAGGCTCTGATAGAGACCTTAATGTGAGGAGGGGGCTCTGCAGGGACCATGATGTAAGGGGGGCTCTGATAGAGACCTTAATGTGAGGGGGGGGGCTCTGCAGGGACCATGATGTAAGGGGGGCTCTGATAGAGACCCTAATGTGAGGGGGAGGCTCTGCAGGGGACCATGATGTAAGGGGGGCTCTGATAGAGACCTTAATGTGAGGGGGGATCTGCAGGGGACCATGATGTAAGGGGGGCTCTGATGGAGACCCTAATATGAGGGGGGGGGGCTCTGCAGGGGACCATGATGTAAGGTGGGCTCTGATAGGGACCCTGATGTAAGGGGTCTATGATGTAGGGGGGGACTCCTATGTAAGAGGGACTCTGATAAGGGCCATAATTTAAGGGGGGGCGTCTTGCAGGGGACCACGATGTACAGGGGAGCTCTAATAGTGACCCTGATGTAAGGGGGACTCTGATAGGACCTGAATATAAGGATGGCTCTGTTGGGGAGATGGGGATTTTTTTTTTCCGGCCCTCAAATATTAGTAAAATATACACCGGGGGGCCCTTGTAATGAAAAGTTTGGGGACCCCAGTCCTAGAGGAAGGAATTACAGAAACAATGTCTGATAATGCCTCTGTACATTGTGATTGATAAGAAGGCAATGTTTATATAGAGTATAATTTGCACTGTGGAGCAGGTGGGGGGTGTGATAGCATCGCCCCTTTTAGGAATTCTGTGCCCACCCAAAATCAATGACCCCCCCAATTTTAAATCCTACATTTTTCTTTCCTAGATACAGTTTATATTACTATAACACAGATTTGTGTCATTAAAAAGCAGCTGTAACATCTTTTCATTTAGTTGGTGCTCAGCTATAACACTTGAGTAGACAGAGCCCCCCCCCCCCCCCCGGCATCACAACAACCAATCAGATTCCAGCTGCCATTGAAAATGGATGAGGGCTCTGATTGGTTGTCGAGTAGTGGTTCACTGGTTCAAAAACATCTGATTGGTTGGTGCTTGAATCCTCCTTCATAAATCACATCCAATGAGCACATGACACAATGACCCCCCCCCCCCCCCAACCTTACAAGATGTCTAGACGCAATACGCCGATATCGATGATACTCAGTATTAATTCTTTGCAATGCCTCTTCTCTGAGAACTGCCAAAGCTCCATGCTCCAGACGCTGTTTACTCTTCTTTGTTGTTTTTCATTTTTTGCATATAAGTCACCCCATATTTGTTTTTATATTTGTCATTTTTTTTTTTATTCTACAACAACCAAATAAAATCTTAAAACCTATAGGCATGGCTGTTATTTATTATTATATTATATAAGATATTGTTATTATTTATTATTATCATTATATTATATACAATATTATTATTATTATCATTATATTATATACAATTTTATTATTATGCCTTCTGGGCTTCTGATTAAACATGAACATTAAAAAAATAAAATAAAAAGATAGATAGCTAGATAGATACCCTGTTTCCCCGAAAATAAGACCTAGCCTGATTGTCGGTGATGGCTGCAATATAAGCCCTACCCCCCAAATAAGCCCTACCCTGTTTCCCCAAAAATAAGCCCTGCCCTGAAAATAAGACCTACAAGGACTTTAACTAGGGCTTATATTACAGCCATCACCGACAATCACACTAGGTCTTATTTTCGGGGAAACAGGGTAGATAGATAGATAGATAGATAGATAGATAGATAGATAGATAGATAGATAGATAGATAGATAGATAGATAGATAGATAGATATAGATATAGATAGATATAGATAGATAGAGTTCATGTGCGTGTAAAGGCAGGCGTCCCAATATTTGTCAATATAGTGTAATATATATATATATACACTGAGCAAAATTATAAATGCAGCACTTTTGTGTTGGCCCCCATTTATCATGAGCTGAACTCAAAGATCTACAACTTTTTTCTATGTACACAAAAGGCCGATTTCTCTCAAATATTGTTCACCACCCTGTCCAAATCTGTGTTTAGTGAGCACTTCTCCTTTGCCGAGATAATCCATCCACCTCACAGGTGTGCCATAACAAAACACTGAAACAAAAGACGCAGTGCTCTATGGGTCCAGCATAAAAACCTATAGCCAAGAAAAAAATGAATTTATTTTGATGCACTCTTGAGAAAATAAAAACAACGGTCAATGATAAAAAAAAAAAATTGTAGGGATTTGCAGAGGCAATCATAAAAACAAATAGTCATTGTAGATATAATGTGAAAAAATAGACACGGTACCGCTATGACATCCAGGTGGAAAGATGTGAACATCAAACCGAATCACTTCAGCTATCAGCCAGTGGTCAAACTGAACGGATCTCTACGATGAACCACCTGGGCGGGGAATCCAAAATCACAGCGGTCTGCACGGTAGCTGATCGCGGGTGTCAAAACCGGTGAGTTGCGGGAGGTGTATTATAGTATCCACCGTTGGGGAATGGAGCCAGAAAAGCTGACCAAGCTGGCCGGGGCCGGGCTCCCAAGATGACGTGGACGTCGCGCTGGAAGAGGAAGTAACCAGGATGCCGGTTTGTCAGGGTGGACCGCAAGCTCTAGGTTTGCCGTGACTACCGCGGCTCACATGTTTTGCGTGCCTGCGCCTTATCAAAGGCCCCAGCCAGCTTGGTCAGCTTTTCTGGCTCCCTTCCCCAGCGCACCGCCCAAGTGTGAAAGCACTCGGGGCTTTCACACTGGAGAAGAGAAGCGCTTTACAGGCGCTAATTTTTAGCGCTATAGCACCTGTAAAGTGCCTCAGTGTGAAAGGGGTCTTAAGCCTCGAGAAATGTTGGATGTCAGGCTGTTGTCGGAAAATCCGACCGTTTGTACGATCCATCGGACAATTGTCAGATTTTCCGCTGACAAATGGATGGCAGGCTTTAAAATTTTCTGCGGACAACGGCCCGTTGTCGGATTTTCCGAGCGTGTGGACAAAAGTCCAAAGCACAAACGCGCATGCTCGGAAGCAAGAACGAGACGGAAGCGGTCGGCCTTGTAAACTCGCGTTCGTAATGGAGAATTAACATTCGTGACGCGGCAAATTATGAAATCTCGAAATGCAGCGCACAATTCTCTTCTTCTTTAACCACTTGCCGACCAGCCGCCTCAGTTGTACTGAGGCAGAATGGCTCAGATGGGCGAAACGACGTTATGTTGCGTCGCTTCGCCCTGTGGCCACTAGGGGGATGCGCGTGCGCGCCTGCTGCTCGCCCCCGGGGCCAGTGTGAGTGCCCGGCGATCACGATCACTGCCGGGCTCCCGCGATCGCTGCTGACACACGGAGAACCGGGATCTGTTTCCGGTTCTCTGAGGGGAGAAGAGACTGATCGTGTGTTCATACAAAGTATGAACAGCGATCTGTCATCTCCCCTACACAGTCCCCTCCCCCCTTCAGTTAGAACACACACTAGGGAACACAACTAACCCTTTGATCGCCCCCTAGTGCTAACCCTTCCCCTGCCAGTGACATTTTTACAGTAATCAGTGCATTTTTATAGCATTGATCACTGTATAAAAGACAATGGTCCCAAAAATGTGTCAAGAGTGTCCGATGTGTCCGCCATAATGTCGCAGTCACGATAAAAAACGCAAATCGCCGCCATTACTAGTAAAAAAAAATAAATAAATAATAAAAATGCTATAAAACTATCCCCTATTTTGTAGACGCAAACCAATCAATATACGCTTATTGTGATTTTTTAACCAAAAATGTATAGAAGAATACATATCAGCCTAAACTGAGGGAAAAAAAATGTTTTTTTATATATTTTTGGGGCATATTTTTTATAGCAAAAAGTAAAAAATATTGCGTTTATTTCAAAATTGTCGCTCTTTATTTTGTTTATAGCGCAAAAAATAAAAACCGCAGAGGCGATCAAATACCACCAAAAGAAAGCTCTATATGTGGGAACAAAAAGGACGTCAATTTTGTTTGGTGTGCAACGTCGCACGGCCGCGCAATTGTCAGTTAAAGCGACGCAGTGCTGAATCGCAAAAAAGTGCTCTGGTCAGGAAGGGGGTAAAATCTTTCGGGGCTGAAGCGGTTAATGGGATACTAATGAAGCTGCTTTGCTGGTGATACTGATGGAGTTATTGCAAACAAATTTTTAAAGGCTTTTTTTCTCTAGTGATATCAAGAATAATATTATTATGCACTTTTTTTTTTTTTTTTTAATTTGGGCAAGTTACCACAACACCATTATTCCGTAGTTTTTAAGATCAAAGATACAACTATGTTGGTGTCCCTTGTTAATGTTACATTGTATTTTTTTTTAATTTAACTGCCGACTCCCAAACTGTCATTTGAAGTAAAACACACAGCCAAGTATTATTCTACATAATGTTTTTATTGTGCATTAAAAAAAAGAAAGCAAATAAAATTAGACATGATATCTGCCAATAGAACTTAACCAAAAAGTGCATTCTATGCATCCAAAAATATAGAAAATATACCAAATTAAATCATTATTATTCAACCCAAAAATAAAATAAAAGCCTCATGCATGTGTCCTGCTTCTTAAGGGGTCACCAATGCCAAGAGTTGGTGAGAGCAGGGGTCCGTCATCCGGAGATAATTCCGAAAATCATCCGGATTATTCTCCTGGAGCTCCCGCAGCAAAGGCATCTGACATAATTGGTCACCATTATTAAAACAACCAATTTTTGGTAGAAGAAATCCCCCTCCTCCTGTTCCTGGACTGGACTTGGGTCAAAGCAATAACTCCAAGACCAATAATAAATAGCACGTTGTCTCCTCCGATTCCGCAACATGGCTGGTTGACAAACCGCCATTCAGAAACAAACTGAAAAGCGCGAAAAGAAAAACGCGAGATGAAAAGCGCGAATTCAACACTCACCAAACTTCTAGATTAGCAGAAGGAGCCCAAAGGGTGGCTCATGACAATTGAACTTCCTCTTTATCGGCTCGTGTTTGTTGGCCGACAATTCCTTGCCATTTGTATGCAAGACAAGTTCCTGGCCAACGCCCATCGGACAAAAGAATGACGTTTTGTCTGCGGAAAATCCGATTGTGTGTATGAGGCTTTAGAAGGGCCTTTTATTCTGGTCAGCCACACCCGTGCAATAATCATGCTGTCTAATCAGCATCTGGATATGCCACACCTGTGAGGTGGATGGATTATCTCGGCAAAGGAGAAGTGCTCACCAACACAGATTTAGACAGGTTGGTGAACAATATTTGAGAGAAATCGGCCTTTTGTGTACATAGAAAAAGTCATAGATCTTTGAGTTCAGCTCATGATAAATGGAGGCAAACACAAAAGTGCTGCATTTATAATTTTGCTCAGTATATATATACACACACACACACACACATAAACACTATATTACCAAAAGTATTGGGACGCCTGCCTTTACACACACATGAACTTTAATGGCATCCCAGTCTTATGCTGGCCATACACTATACAGAAAATCGGCCGAACCCATTTTCGAAAAAAGAACGTTCGGTAATGACCGCAAACGATCACGCCATCAGGTAAGTAAAGATTTTCGATCGTTAAATCGTTTATGAACAGCAATGTATCGTTTTTTCGTTCGTTTTTTTCATTTATAAAAGGAAGCGTCAAAATGTGTTTGACCTCTGTACTGTGACTTCCTGTGTTTGACGAGGAGCAACATACGTTCGTGCGTACGTCGGAACGAACCCTCTACCTACAATATGGATGTGGATGAAAGGACCATTGGCATAGTCATGCTTGGAGTGATGGCTATCCAACAAGCAGAGGAACCCATAATCAAAAGGCGAAGGTTATGGAGTAAAGAGTGGCTCAAGAACCGGGATGACTTCTCTCATATGAGATTGGTTCGAGAGCTCCAAGAAAACAATCCCGATGACTATCGGAACTATCTCAGGATGCCTGATGAGTCCTTTCAGCTCTTATTGAGTAAGGTGTCACCCCTTATAACCAAAAAAGACACCGTTTTAAGACCAAGCATCCCAGCAGAGCAGAGACTGGTAGCAACACTTCGGTTTCTGGCAACTGGCCGAAGTTATGAAGATTTAAAGTTCACTACCGGAATCTCTGCCCAGTCACTTGGCCGCATCATACCAGAGACCTGCCAAGCCATTATAAAGATCATGCAAGAGGAATACCTAAAGGTAATGACACACTGCTTTTATTTTTAACTCTCAAACACTGTACAGCTTGCTTTGTTTAACTTTGATTTTAGAAGCTCTAAACATATCAGTAAACTCAAACTAGTTCATAACATGTCAAACTGACAAACATAACATATTTAAACTCAAATGTATGTTATTCACAAAGATGTGTACTGATAATCATGTCCCCAGTTGCTTTGTTGACGATCCTGCTGTGGGAATGGTACGTTCCACGGATGCATTTGTTGAGGTACTTGCAATGATTGTGGGTGTGTGGTTTGCAATGATTGTGGGTGTGTGGTTTGCAATGATTGTGGGTGTGTGGTTTGCAATGATTGTGGGTGTGTGGTTTGCAATGATTGTGGGTGTGTGGTTTGCAATGATTGTGGGTGTGTGGTTTTGTGCTCAGCTAAGTGTGTATTTGTGGTCAGCTCCCCCCTTAACCCTTTATTAAGAAGTTGAATGAGTAATGGTTCCAGTAATTGTTTTTGGTCTTCTGACATCCTGCGCATTTTCTTTGCTGCAAATGCACTCAGGTCATCACATTCATCCTTCTTCTGATTTAACGCTGCAGATGCTTGTAGTAGAAAGTTGCCTGTTGCATCTTGCTTTGTCTTTCTCTTTTTGGTAATGCTTACTGGTGGTGATGTGACAGTTTGTGTTTCACTGCCAAATAGATCCTGTATAATAAAGTCAATTGTTTTAATTTTTTGACAATTAAGCCTTTGATTTTTTTGTAACATATATTTTTATCTTTGCACAGCTGCCATCATCTGTGGAGGAGTGGAAAGCAACTGCCAAACAATTTGAAGACTATTGGAATTTTCCAAATTGTGGTGGTGCCATAGACGGCAAACATGTTCGGATAATACCCCCAGCAAACTCAGGCTCATTCTTCTTCAATTATAAAGGCTACTTTAGTATTGTCCTAATGGCAATTGTCAATGCCAAATATGAATTTATTTATGTTGACATAGGGAAAAATGGCAGAAATTCGGATGGGGGGATACTAGAGAAGACCTCTTTTTTCCATCACTTAAAAAATGGACTTCTACATCTCCCAGCCCAAGAGGATACAGTTGAAGGTCTCAACTTCTCTTTTGTTGCGGATGACGCGTTTGCGTTATCAGAGCATATTTTAAAACCTTTTGCCCTCAAAAACCTGACCCCTGATCAAAAAATTTTTAATTATCGGTTATCTCGGGCTAGACGAGTGGTTGAAAACGCGTTTGGCATTATGGCCAACCGTTTTAGAATATTTCACACTGCAATAAATGTAGCCCCCTCAAGAATTGACACAATAGTACATAGTTGCTGTGTGTTACACAACTTCTTACGGCGTACTAGCTCCACCTACATGACCCAATCCCAGTTGGACCGGGAAGATATTTTGTCTGGGGATGTCACGCCTGGTGAGTGGCGTAATGACACCGAAGGCTTATTAAACCTAGGCCGTGCCCCACCACGTCTCTCCAGTCAAGTAGCTCGCCAGAGTCGCATTGATTATATGCAGTATTTTCTGGGTCCTGGAGCAGTCGATTGGCAAAACAATGTCTAAATGATATGTACATTTGAGTGGCTGCATTTATATATTATTTTATTTCTTAATACAGATGTTATGTAAGATTTTTCTTTAAATAAAAAAAAATACCAAGTTACATGTGCTTTGATTTTTGGCTGTATTCTCTTAAATGTTTAGTTTCAGATGTGTACATATAAAGGTGTATATTAAAACAGAATATTCAGACTTTACCTGACTGTCTGCCATTTCGTCAAATGTTCCATCTTCTTCATCTCCTGAAATATTCTCACTGATACTGTCTAAACTTGACACAGAGGGTCGTGCTTCCTCCTGGTCAGTCAGAAAACGTAGACTCTCAAAATACCACAGGCGTGGCACATATACTTCATCTGCACCTGCACCAGATCTTTTGGATTCATTAATTTTATTTAATTCTTTTTTGAAGATAGTACGCAGATTGGCTATTTTTTTGGTCACATAGGATATATCTGCTTTTGCATACACAACAGTGCATAGTTCCACTAATTTAGTATACGCTTCTTTACGTTTTTGCCGATCTGAGTAGTCTTTGGAGCGCACTTTCCATAGACATGTAAGGTCTCGGTACATTTCAATGAATTGTGGCAGGAAATGTGGTGATGTAAATTTGTCCACCATTGCTCCTGTATTAATAAAAAATGCAGCATTGTTCAGTTGCCAAACTACACCTAACAATTAATACCCTAGAACTATAGTACTGGTCTGCTTACCTTCACTTCTTAAATCTTCTGTGTATTGGCCAGTGTAATCCTTTTGTCTGGTCAGTGGCAAGACAACGTTCTGTTCTGTGTGTGTTAAGCACCATACACACGATCGGACCTTGTACAAACTTTCCCGTTGTTTTTTTTGGGAAAAAGGGCCTTGTCTCTCTGAACTTGTATTGCATGCAGACGGTCTGACGTTTAGGCAACAAACACGAACGTAGTCACGTTACAACGTACGGATGACACTTCCAAAGAAGACGTAAAATTCTTCAGCGTCAACGCTTCGGGCTCCCTCTGCTAATTTCCAATTATTATACGTTTGTCAGTGCAGATTCGTGCGTTATCTTGCGTTTACGACCGTTTGTAAAATTGTATGACAACCAGCCATGTTACACAATCCTAGGAGAGAGTGTGTTGTTTATGGGCTTGCAGTTCTTGCTGTGACTCTAGCCCGGTCCAGGAATAGTCAGAGTAGTAGGATGAGGATTATTTGGGCCAAAACTTGGCTACTTAATCGTGACCAATTTAGCCATATGCCCTTGCTGCGTGAGCTGCAGGAGAATAATCCAAATGATTCTCTGAATTATCTCCGGATGACGGACTCCTGCTTTCAGCAACTATTGTCCTTGCTGTCCACCTATATCATGAAGCAGGACACATGCATGAGGGCTGCTATTCCAGCAGAGCCAAAGCTCATAGCTACCTTACGTTATTTGGCGACAGGGAGGGGTCCCCAGGATATCAAGTTTACCACTTGGATCTCTCACAAGGCTCTGGGAGAGATTATTCCTGAGACATGTATTGCTATTATCCAAGTCCTGCAGAAGGACTATATTCGTGTAATTTTGTTGGATTTAATATCACCTTTGTGTTTTTCAAAATTATTTTAGAAATTTATTATTCCATCCTTCCCATTTTTGTAATATGCTGGGAATGAATGCCCTCTTTGTCCTCATGCATGCTGTAACTTTTTGGTGGCCTACATGCATATTTTCCTTCACTAACCTCACCAGCATGCTACCCTTGGCCCACACACACCTAGCCTAGTAACTTCAAACTGGTTTTTTTTAGGCTTCATTTTCATGTTTACCACAAACACCCTCTAAAATGTGTCCCAATATTATTCCTGTCCTTTAAATTCATGCAGAGTGCAAGATTCCCTTTTTGTTTGTGCAAATACTTATCCCCCCCCCCTAAAAAAAAAAAAAAAAATACAGTCAACCGATATAACTACTCTATCTGCTGATTTTGCAAAACACATACATAGTATACCTTATTTTTTTTGGTAAGATTGCTGACTAAATTCTCCCAAGCATGTAGTGCAAGGGCCTGCAAGATTACCTTCAAAAGGTCAAAATGATACGTTCGTTAGGATGAATTTAGCATTATGAGGGGCTCACACCATCCCTGTGCTGTGCTGACTTCCTGTGTTTATAACTTTATCCTAACGAATAATCCTAATTAACGAACATTGTTATTATTTTGTCCGATGTATGTCAAAATGTGTATAGATTTGAACAATGTGCCTTCTGATTGACGGATTTGCCCACTTCTTACCTGGCCACTGGCCTGACAATGTTCTAAAGATGGATGGTCAGGCAAAATATTAAATAATTTTTCATGCATTTAGCTCTCATGGAAGTGTAGAGGTTTACTTGTCAAAACCAGCTACCAATTCAACTCCCCTCCCCCCCCCTTAAAGTTTACGAATGTGCCACCAGAGGGGGTGAGGGAGCATATAATTAGAATGTAGCCTTTTTTGGATGTTGGGATGAATGGACGCCACTCTGATGGAGATGTGATGATACGTCCTGAATTTTAGGATATTATACAAAAAGGGACATTAATGTTTTCAAATGCTCTTGACAATATTGAGGTAATAAATTTAGGCTTTGGGGCAGATGAGGCTACATTGCCTCAGAGAAAAGTGATGAGCCTTTTTCCCCACCAGCTCAATAGGCTGTGATGCCAGCTAGGGCAAGTGCATGTGCTGGTTTGGGCTCCCAGAATGCCCGTCTTGTCATTGAACAATATATGGACTACTTTTTTACTTGCTGATTAATTAGTTTACTTCTTAATAAAATGAGATTTCCAAGGAAATACTGTTGTCTGTTTACTAGCTTTGCAAATAGCCTTGATCTTTTTCTTTTTTGCCACTAGTGCAAACCAACCTGATGTGCAACATGAGGTGCCAATCTCACTTTGAGCTAACTATTATATTGTGCTGTGTCTCAGCTACACACATTTTAGAGTACACTGTCAATGTAACCACAGCAACTTAACAAATATACTGGTATTGAGCATTGAAATAAAAAAACACACATTGTTTTGTTTCAAAAATGTTTTTATATGTGCACATTCCTGTGCGTTTTTTTCTTTGCACAAACAGGCATATTCTAAAAGTGAACTTTTATGACAACCTCGAACTTACAAAGTTCAACATTAACAAAATATTTAAAATTTTTCTTTTCTGGATTTATTATAAACAATTATTTACACAAATTTTAGCCTAAAAAATCTTAAGGTAAAATTTTTTATTTTTTTTTTTTTTTTTTTTAATTTTTTATCTCATTTTTTAATCGAAAATTCTTGATAAATATTTAGATCAAATTTTTTTTTTTTTGGTTTTTAGATCATTTTTTTTTTTAAATTTGTATAAAAGATTTAGATAAAATTTAGGTTTTTTTTTTTTTTTTTAGATTATTTTTTTATCATTTTTTTGTGTAAAATTTTCTTCATTATTTTCTTAATTTTTTTTACTTTTTTTTTTGGCAATTAACAAACATAAACAATAATTTGAACATTATCATGCAGCAGGAAATGAAGAACATGATAGATGTTTATGGACGTCAAAAGTGTTTAGATTCTACCCAAAACATCTATCATGTCCTTCATTTCCTGCTGCATTGAGTTGAGACGAGCTCTCATGGCATCAATTTCGCCGTTCCAGAGCATTATCTGACCTATGAGCCTTTGGGCGCTGTCTGTTGTGAAGTGGTCAGGTGGCTCTTCCACAACCAGAACATCACCTAAAAAAGTGTGAAAAAAACATGTATTTAGAAATATGCAGGCATACATAGATTACCTGAAGCTGGGGTGTCAGACACTCACCTGGTGAGGTACAGGCTCCCACTTCCCCCACCTCTCTTTCATCATTTGTGATGCTGGTGCTGGGTTCAGGTTGGGGGTCCCGTCGATGTTGTGGCTCCCGGCGAGGTTGTGGGTCCCGGGGATGTTGGTTGTCCCGACGAGGTTGGGGGTCCTGTTGACCCTGTTGTCGGCGTCTTTGATTCCCTATGAACAATTAAAAAAAGGTATACTTAGCACACAGATATTTATGGCCCGAAATAGGAAAATGAAACATTGCTTTCAAGTGGTGTACAATTGTCTGTTTAGGAAGAGAACCAAGTTGAAGACATGAAACCGAGCCCTTTCTTTGATGGCCGTCTCCATCCAGCCTACCCTACGGCATTTGGGTCGCACGCAATATCTATGCTTGTTTGTTGTTAACCATTTTATTGCCCTCTCTATGTATTTAATATTGTTAAATAAAAAGTTTATTATCTTACATTCTTTTCTCTTATTCACCTGGAATACTTTAGCACCGCTATAATCCCCTGTCCCTTTACTCATTGGTTATGATTAAAAAGACCTTCGACCCCAAATTCAATACTTACCTTTTTGTGTGAAGTTTTTATGGTGTCCCACACTAGTGCTCCTGAGTCCAGATGTGTAAACAGCTGCTGTGTCCTCTCCTTACATTCCACTGAATTAATTAACATTTCAAAGACATCTAGACAACAATGTCTTTGAAATTCGTTCAATCACATAAATGATCATGACCAAAACAGTCATAAGCCTATATCAGTTTCAAAAAGTCGTATTCATTGGCAAACGATCACTGTTGGTCCTTACGAACGTTATTTCATACCCGCGAACGTTATTTAACCACCTACGAACATTCTGTATAACAGTCAAGAAAAGCACATGGAGAAGCAGGCAAGTGAAGAATCATAAATGGGACACACAAGTACTTACTTTTTCGAAGTTCCTTCCTTATTTTGAGGTACTGCTCTGGCTCCCTGTTTTTCAGGTCAGACCAGCGCTTCCTCAGTTGGTCCTTTTTTCTATGGACCCCAAACTTCCGCTCCAAGGCCTTCACCACATCAGTGAGGATTTTGTCCTTCACCAAATTGGGATGTGCATATGGGCCATGTTTCCCATCATAATCTTGTTTTTTCAAGATTCCAACCATCTCCACCATCTCCTCAAATGTCATGTTGGTGGCCTTTCTGGATCTGCATTCAGACACATGTGTCTCCGCCATTGTTGCTCCTCACTACGCACCGAACAGAAAAGGGGCGGGCAATATTCAAGAAAAAGAACGTCAGGGGCGGAGTTTCAGGCATGCGCCGTCTATGTCAAGTTAACACGCGGTACGAACGAATGCGTGATGCCGTTCGGGTAGCGGAGTTTTCACGCATAGTGTATATCAATCGAACGAGCGTGTGATGTAAGATTACGTTCTGTTTGTGTGCGAGACAAAGGCAATCCGAGAGTCCCCGCGAAAAGAAGCTGGTTCTAAATTCTGTCGCTCCCGTTCGTAATTTATAATGACATTTTTTAAAGTAGAAATGTCATTTTGCTCTCTAACTGTTTTAAACAGGGGAAACATGCGCCCCTTTACAGGCATACTATAGACACCCCCCCTAGGTAATACATTTAAAGGAATATTACACTTATATTGTTTGACTTTATTCATTAGTAAAATCACTGTTCATGAAAAAATGTGTTTTTGGTAAACTTTTCTATCCATTCATACATGTCTCCTGGGGCAGGACCCAGGTCACCAAACACTTTTTATGGCAATACCATAAATATAAGCCTTTAAAATTACCACTTAGAATTATTCATGTTCAACTCCCTTAGACTTTAACGGTGTTCACGTGTTAAAACCAATTTTTGGCCTGTTCAAATGTTCTGGTGCAAAACTAACAGGGGGCTGTTGGTCTCATCCCTAATGGCAATTAGCTTGCATATTATGTCTTAAAATTATCACTTTGGAATTCTACCATAGACGTTTATAGGTTGGCAAATGAGAAAATGTTGTATGGGGCACACTGCAAACAGCCCCCCCCCACACAGCTGCCCTACTGTCAATGCAGCGTGACCTGTGACCAATACAGCGTGACCTGTGCCACATACAGCATGACCTGTGCCCAATACAGCCTGGTCTGCCTGTGCACCATACAGCCCCACATATGCTGAGGAAGAGGCAAGCTACTAGGATCAGCAGAGAGCGGGATTGGCCACTGTACTAGCTTTCATTTGAATTATCCCGTCTTCCCGGGGCTCATCACATAGCCCCACCTCTTGGCCCGACGCCTTTGATGACGTCACATGTCCCGCATTGGATCGGCGTTCTATGAAATGCACTGGCCCAAAAGGTGGAGCTATGTGACGTGAGCCCCGGGAACATTGGAAGTCCTAATGAAAGCTCTTACATCGGGCAATTCAGCTCTGCTGATACGGACAGCTCGCCTCTTCCTCTCCTCTCTCTTCCCCTGGCTGGGAGACTGTGCCGGCGGGGCTCTTATCCTCACTGGGCCCCACTCGGCTGCGGGCCCCGTAGCGCCTGCATGGGTCAATATGGTGGTAGTTACGACCCTGAATGCATAGTACTTTTTTGGGGTACAAAAAGTGAGTCCCATATCAATAGACAGCAGTGGCCAAAAAGGATTAGGACAAGAATGAGAAATGCTGGAGTCAGAATGATCTTCTTTCCTATTTGGACACATTACAAATTATAAAGTCATGACATGAAAATTGTTGATGAATGATGTCCAAAAATTTAAATGATGTTGGTTTTACACACACAAGAACTTTAGAGCCAAGAAGAGCCTGGGCCCAGCAGCCAGACAACAACTGAGTGCAGGATCCCTCCCCTGCGTCCTCCCAAAAAAAGGGCCAGGAAGAGCCAACATCTGGATGAGGCCACAGCTGAGTTCTTAACTAGGGCTACTTCTCTGATAAACACAGCACCCGATAGTGCTGAAGGGTTTGGCAGTTTTAATGCTAGTAAGCTCCGTGAGCTTGACGCAGATCAAAGGGAGCTATGTGAGGCTCTAATCATCCAGCTCTTCAGCAAGGCCAGGAAACAAGAGCTAACCACTAAATCTCATGTGTGTCATTTGAACAACACTCCTCCACAACAAACCTACCCACCACAGCAAGCCCACCCACCTGAGCAGCATGGTGGTCAGTGGCAAAATCAGCCCCAAGGATACACAACAAGGCCACTGGTGTGGGGAGTTTAGGGGCTAAGAATTTAGCAGGTTGAATTTGTGGATTTCAGTATGATTTAATAAGCTATATTTTTTCGTTTGATGTGTATCGTTTGCTCTTTTTCTTTTTAAATTATATTTTTAAATTGTGAGGACAGAGAACATGTCTAATAATTTTGTAAGTTTATTTATGTTGTGAATGCACAATAAGCAAAATGGCCTTAAAAAACAAACCAAAAGGATTGATATCACTAGAACACAAATCATAACTAAAATATGTTACAACCAGCAAAGCAGATTTATTCTTAAGCCATTAAAAATTCGTGATGGTCCTTGCTTCCGACCATGCATACGTGTTTGTACTTTGTACTAAAGTACAATGGTATTTTGGGCACACACGATCGAAGTTTTGTGGACAGAAAGTTTGTCCGTTCGTAGCCAACAAAAGTCAGAATTAAAAAAAATTTGTCCGATGGAGCGTACACACGGTCAGATGTTTCTCCAGAACTGCTAATTTACATGTTTGTTGTCAAAAAGTCCGAGCGTGTGTACGGGCCTTTATATAGTTGGTGTTGACGCTTGGTCATGAGGTTTGGACGCGAACGTATTTGACACGAATATTTCCCTTCCGGGTTAAATTATTTTCAACCATGCGCAGTAGCAACCATTCGTTTTTTCACGGACGAATAACGCATTAAACTTGCAATTTATCGTACGTTCGGCATAAAATTTCCAAACTTGCCGTTCGTTTTTTTTCCACAAAAACGTCACAAAAGATTATCGATTTGTGCCCATTAACTTGCCGAAAAACGAACGAAGTGTCTATATGAACGATTTTTCGGCCGATTTTCTGTATAGTGTATGGCCAGCATAATGCTGGCCATACACTATACAGAAAATCGGCCGAAAAATCGTTCATATAGACACTTCGTTCGTTTTTCGGCAAGTTAATGGGCACAAATCGATAATCTTTTGTGACGTTTTTGTGGAAAAAAAACGAACGGCAAGTTTGGAAATTTTATGCCGAACGTACGATAAATTGCAAGTTTAATGCGTTATTCGTCCGTGAAAAAACGAATGGTTGCTACTGCGCATGGTTGAAAATAATTTAACCCGGAAGGGAAATATTCGTGTCAAATACGTTCGCGTCCAAACCTCATGACCAAGCGTCAACACCAACTATATAAAGGCCCGTACACACGCTCGGACTTTTTGACAACAAACATGTAAATTAGCAGTTCTGGAGAAACATCTGACCGTGTGTACGCTCCATCGGACAAATTTTTTTTAATTCTGACTTTTGTTGGCTACGAACGGACAAACTTTCTGTCCACAAAACTTCGATCGTGTGTGCCCAAAATACCATTGTACTTTAGTACAAAGTACAAACACGTATGCATGGTCGGAAGCAAGGACCATCACGAATTTTTAATGGCTTAAGAATAAATCTGCTTTGCTGGTTGTAACATATTTTAGTTATGATTTGTGTTCTAGTGATATCAATCCTTTTGGTTTGTTTTTTAAGGCCATTTTGCTTATTGTGCATTCACAACATAAATAAACTTACAAAATTATTAGACATGTTCTCTGTCCTCACAATTTAAAAATATAATTTAAAAAGAAAAAGAGCAAACGATACACATCAAACGAAAAAATATAGCTTATTAAATCATACTGAAATCCACAAATTCAACCTGCTAAATTCTTAGCCCCTAAACTCCCCACACCAGTGGCCTTGTTGTGTATCCTTGGGGCTGATTTTGCCACTGACCACCATGCTGCTCAGGTGGGTGGGCTTGCTGTGGTGGGTAGGTTTGTTGTGGAGGAGTGTTGTTCAAATGACACACATGAGATTTAGTGGTTAGCTCTTGTTTCCTGGCCTTGCTGAAGAGCTGGATGATTAGAGCCTCACATAGCTCCCTTTGATCTGCGTCAAGCTCACGGAGCTTACTAGCATTAAAACTGCCAAACCCTTCAGCACTATCGGGTGCTGTGTTTATCAGAGAAGTAGCCCTAGTTAAGAACTCAGCTGTGGCCTCATCCAGATGTTGGCTCTTCCTGGCCCTTTTTTTGGGAGGACGCAGGGGAGGGATCCTGCACTCAGTTGTTGTCTGGCTGCTGGGCCCAGGCTCTTCTTGGCTCTAAAGTTCTTGTGTGTGTAAAACCAACATCATTTAAATTTTTGGACATCATTCATCAACAATTTTCATGTCATGACTTTATAATTTGTAATGTGTCCAAATAGGAAAGAAGATCATTCTGACTCCAGCATTTCTCATTCTTGTCCTAATCCTTTTTGGCCACTGCTGTCTATTGATATGGGACTCACTTTTTGTACCCCAAAAAAGTACTATGCATTCAGGGTCGTAACTACCACCATATTGACCCATGCAGGCGCTACGGGGCCCGCAGCCGAGTGGGGCCCAGTGAGGATAAGAGCCCCGCCGGCACAGTCTCCCAGCCAGGGGAAGAGAGAGGAGAGGAAGAGGCGAGCTGTCCGTATCAGCAGAGCTGAATTGCCCGATGTAAGAGCTTTCATTAGGACTTCCAATGTTCCCGGGGCTCACGTCACATAGCTCCACCTTTTGGGCCAGTGCATTTCATAGAACGCCGATCCAATGCGGGACATGTGACGTCATCAAAGGCGTCGGGCCAAGAGGTGGGGCTATGTGATGAGCCCCGGGAAGACGGGATAATTCAAATGAAAGCTAGTACAGTGGCCAATCCCGCTCTCTGCTGATCCTAGTAGCTTGCCTCTTCCTCAGCATATGTGGGGCTGTATGGTGCACAGGCAGACCAGGCTGTATTGGGCACAGGTCATGCTGTATGTGGCACAGGTCACGCTGTATTGGTCACAGGTCACGCTGCATTGACAGTAGGGCAGCTGTGTGGGGGGGGGCTGTTTGCAGTGTGCCCCATACAACATTTTCTCATTTGCCAACCTATAAACGTCTATGGTAGAATTCCAAAGTGATAATTTTAAGACATAATATGCAAGCTAATTGCCATTAGGGATGAGACCAACAGCCCCCTGTTAGTTTTGCACCAGAACATTTGAACAGGCCAAAAATTGGTTTTAACACGTGAACACCGTTAAAGTCTAAGGGAGTTGAACATGAATAATTCTAAGTGGTAATTTTAAAGGCTTATATTTATGGTATTGCCATAAAAAGTGTTTGGTGACCTGGGTCCTGCCCCAGGAGACATGTATGAATGGATAGAAAAGTTTACCAAAAACACATTTTTTCATGAACAGTGATTTTACTAATGAATAAAGTCAAACAATATAAGTGTAATATTCCTTTAAATGTATTACCTAGGGGGGGTGTCTATAGTATGCCTGTAAAGGGGCGCATGTTTCCCCTGTTTAAAACAGTTAGAGAGCAAAATGACATTTCTACTTTAAAAAATGTCATTATAAATTACGAACGGGAGCGACAGAATTTAGAACCAGCTTCTTTTCGCGGGGACTCTCGGATTGCCTTTGTCTCGCACACAAACAGAACGTAATCTTACATCACACGCTCGTTCGATTGATATACACTATGCGTGAAAACTCCGCTACCCGAACGGCATCACGCATTCGTTCGTACCGCGTGTTAACTTGACATAGACGGCGCATGCCTGAAACTCCGCCCCTGACGTTCTTTTTCTTGAATATTGCCCGCCCCTTTTCTGTTCGGTGCGTAGTGAGGAGCAACAATGGCGGAGACACATGTGTCTGAATGCAGATCCAGAAAGGCCACCAACATGACATTTGAGGAGATGGTGGAGATGGTTGGAATCTTGAAAAAACAAGATTATGATGGGAAACATGGCCCATATGCACATCCCAATTTGGTGAAGGACAAAATCCTCACTGATGTGGTGAAGGCCTTGGAGCGGAAGTTTGGGGTCCATAGAAAAAAGGACCAACTGAGGAAGCGCTGGTCTGACCTGAAAAACAGGGAGCCAGAGCAGTACCTCAAAATAAGGAAGGAACTTCGAAAAAGTAAGTACTTGTGTGTCCCATTTATGATTCTTCACTTGCCTGCTTCTCCATGTGCTTTTCTTGACTGTTATACAGAATGTTCGTAGGTGGTTAAATAACGTTCGCGGGTATGAAATAACGTTCGTAAGGACCAACAGTGATCGTTTGCCAATGAATACGACTTTTTGAAACTGATATAGGCTTATGACTGTTTTGGTCATGATCATTTATGTGATTGAACGAATTTCAAAGACATTGTTGTCTAGATGTCTTTGAAATGTTAATTAATTCAGTGGAATGTAAGGAGAGGACACAGCAGCTGTTTACACATCTGGACTCAGGAGCACTAGTGTGGGACACCATAAAAACTTCACACAAAAAGGTAAGTATTGAATTTGGGGTCGAAGGTCTTTTTAATCATAACCAATGAGTAAAGGGACAGGGGATTATAGCGGTGCTAAAGTATTCCAGGTGAATAAGAGAAAAGAATGTAAGATAATAAACTTTTTATTTAACAATATTAAATACATAGAGAGGGCAATAAAATGGTTAACAACAAACAAGCATAGATATTGCGTGCGACCCAAATGCCGTAGGGTAGGCTGGATGGAGACGGCCATCAAAGAAAGGGCTCGGTTTCATGTCTTCAACTTGGTTCTCTTCCTAAACAGACAATTGTACACCACTTGAAAGCAATGTTTCATTTTCCTATTTCGGGCCATAAATATCTGTGTGCTAAGTATACCTTTTTTTAATTGTTCATAGGGAATCAAAGACGCCGACAACAGGGTCAACAGGACCCCCAACCTCGTCGGGACAACCAACATCCCCGGGACCCACAACCTCGCCGGGAGCCACAACATCGACGGGACCCCCAACCTGAACCCAGCACCAGCATCACAAATGATGAAAGAGAGGTGGGGGAAGTGGGAGCCTGTACCTCACCAGGTGAGTGTCTGACACCCCAGCTTCAGGTAATCTATGTATGCCTGCATATTTCTAAATACATGTTTTTTTCACACTTTTTTAGGTGATGTTCTGGTTGTGGAAGAGCCACCTGACCACTTCACAACAGACAGCGCCCAAAGGCTCATAGGTCAGATAATGCTCTGGAACGGCGAAATTGATGCCATGAGAGCTCGTCTCAACTCAATGCAGCAGGAAATGAAGGACATGATAGATGTTTTGGGTAGAATCTAAACACTTTTGACGTCCATAAACATCTATCATGTTCTTCATTTCCTGCTGCATGATAATGTTCAAATTATTGTTTATGTTTGTTAATTGCCAAAAAAAAAAGTAAAAAAAATTAAGAAAATAATGAAGAAAATTTTACACAAAAAAATGATAAAAAAATAATCTAAAAAAAAAAAAAAAAACCTAAATTTTATCTAAATCTTTTATACAAATTTAAAAAAAAAAATGATCTAAAAACCAAAAAAAAAAAAATTTGATCTAAATATTTATCAAGAATTTTCGATTAAAAAATGAGATAAAAAATTAAAAAAAAAAAAAAAAAAAATAAAAAATTTTACCTTAAGATTTTTTAGGCTAAAATTTGTGTAAATAATTGTTTATAATAAATCCAGAAAAGAAAAATTTTAAATATTTTGTTAATGTTGAACTTTGTAAGTTCGAGGTTGTCATAAAAGTTCACTTTTAGAATATGCCTGTTTGTGCAAAGAAAAAAACGCACAGGAATGTGCACATATAAAAACATTTTTGAAACAAAACAATGTGTGTTTTTTTATTTCAATGCTCAATACCAGTATATTTGTTAAG